>VXBW01003509.1:241227-338940 GCA_013400375.1 Thinocorus orbignyianus
TTGAACTTCATGCCATTTGCATTAGCCCACCTCTCAAGCCTGTCCAGGTCCCTCTGGATGGCATCCCTTCCCTCCAGCGTGTCAACCGCGCCACCGCACTTCATCTTTCAGACAAACTGTTGACCAAGTCTGGGACTAGGACTGGATCCAGCCACACCTAGACTCCTCTCTGAGAAGCAGGTTAGAAAGCATAGGGGTCATTTCTGAATCTTGTGACTCAATGGGAGGGTCCCCCTGACAGTTTGTTTGACCCTGTTCCCGATGCAGTAAATAAACAAGTGTACCTTGGCATTGAATCTCAAAAGTACTGTTGCATGTACTAATTTTGTTAAATCTCTGTTTCACCTTAATAAATGTTTCACTACTTCTCTCTTCCAAGTGAAGTCAATCACTCCAGCCGCGACAAGGAGAACTACACAAATTTCAAATGAAGGAAACTTGGATGGCCACATGACTGAAACAGATGGCAAAAAAAAAAATAGACTAGGATCATCCAAAGTAGAAAAGAGAAGACTGAGGCAGGACATAATATTAAAAATGTTGAAAGAACATAACATAAAACTATAAATATAAAAAAATAAGTTTGAATACATGATTTTTAAATCATGCAGAAACAGTGAATAAGAAATGATTATTCACCATTTCTCACAATAGCAGAATGACTCAACACCAAATGAGACTGTCAGGTAACAGGTTGAAAACAAAACAGACAAACTGAGCTCTTTCGTTTTTCTACAATGGCTAATCTGCCTTTGTTGATGCTTCAAAACTGAGTGAGAGATGAAGCATAAGACATAACAGCTACATGTTGTCACAGGGTCAGGCAACAGAAAGTGAAGTTAAGAAGGATGTTAAGAGGCATCTTTACTGTCTTTTGTAAGATGTAGCATGAAGACCAGATGAGATACTTTTCAATATTATTTAGTGGAAGGTACTTTCCTCTTCAGAGAATCAGTGTTTTCTGCCTGTGCTGCTAGTCTTATCAGCTAAGTGACTATTCCCCAAACAACTACATCATTAAATAATATCAATAATGCCTGTAGAAGGAGCTGAAAGTCACCCTCTGGCATGGAAACAAGCGGTGCAGTGGCAGCTGGATAGGTATATGCAAAAGAGATGGAAGCCTTATGTCCTGCTCCCAGCATTCCCAGCAAAGGCTGGACATCCTGTCCAGCTTGCTGAGCACCCAGCTGACACAGGAGGGATGGAGCCTCTTTCGCATGGGGCTCAAGCTTCACTGACTGGCAAAAGTTACCAAAACTGGAGAGTAGGAGAGATTAAGGCAAAAACGGTGATGTTATCTGATAAAGCTTTGGAGAATCTTTCAACAACAAAGACTGGAGAACCTGAATTATTTTGAATTGGGACAGCCTAGGATCTCTTTATCGGCAGAGCAATATAACACTGTGAAATGTCATATCCTTATTATTAATAATCTGGTATTTATGTCAGCACAAATTGGTTACACTAAAATCATCAAAAAATACAATATAAAAATGATACTTACATTCTTATTACTCTTCAGCATGTCATAACAGAAAAGTAATTTCAGGGAGTACATAATAAAGAAATTATATCAAAGTATACAATAAAATAATCTCTTTTACACTTTGGGGACTGTAAATAGCTCTCAAAATAAAGCTGCCAAGCTTCTAGATGTCAGTGAAAAATCTATAATAACTCAAGATAAGTGAAATATTTCAATTGTATTACATGGGTAGAACTTTGTATCTTGATGTCAGAAGTCCTTAATGGAGTAACAGCCCCATCAGTCACTTATCAGACACATACTATACCTTGTTAGAGGTATATATATTGGCTTATATATCTCAACAAGGTTAGACTAGAGCAATGTAAAGCACAGTCACTATGGGAAATAATCCTGCTCCCTTCTACTACCTACAGAAAGAAGTCTTTTAGGAAGCCATGGGTAGTAAGTGATAAAGAGAGGTTGTTCTAAATATCCTAAAGATAGAAGGAAGAAGTATAGACTCTACTTAGAAATGAGGAACAGGGTATCAGTTTCAGTATCTGGAAAGAAGGCAATGGCAGCATGACAATGACAGAGTTTTTTCAAGTTAAAAACCCCCAAAGACTGAAGTAGTAAATAATAAAAATTATCATACGTATGACAATAAATGTAAAGAAATTGCTGCAGATTGAGATTAGCAGCCCTGAGGAGAAGGATTTGGGAGTGATGGTGGATTAGAAGTTCAGCATGAGCCAGCAATGTGCATTGGCAACCTAGAAAGCCGACCACATCCTGGCTGCATAAAAAAAAAGTGTGGCCAGCAGGTCACAGGAGGTGATTCCACTCCTCTGCTCTGCTCTGGTGAGACTTCACCTGGAGTACAGCATCCAGCTTTGAAGTCCTCAGCACAGGAAGGACATGGACTTGTTGGAAGGGGTACAGAGGTGATCAGAGAGCTGGAGCACCACTCCTGTGACAACAGGCTGAGTGTTGGAGTTGTTCAGCCTGGAGAAGAGAAGGTTCTAGGAAGACCTATAGCAGCCTTCCGGTATCTGAAGGGGTCTACAGGAGAGATGGGGAGGGACTCTTTATCAAACTTAAAGTGTGTGCTGTTTCACAATCAATAAAATTACTGACTTCTGCAGAATCAGGTCTTTAAATGCATGAAAAGATCTCAAATCAGGGGTTATTTCTTGGGTTTTTTTAAAATCCAAGATGCTGCAGCTAAATTATTTTTAAGTTTAATAGATAAAACATAAGACGATTTTGTTTAAGCCGGATTGTAATGCAAGGTATGAAAGCTCTGTAAGCATCATAACCATAGCATGTTCTGTCTCTGCCCTAGGTAAAAACAGAGTGGACCTTTTTCCCCTTGGATTACAGAGGATAAAACTAGCTGAATACCATGCCTTGCATCTGTTGTCATGAAATATTTAACATGTTTCTTGCAGAACTTTGTCTATGGAAAAGAAAATAAATGCAGTATGAAATGGATCTTTTCACAGTCAGGCAATTTTTTTTCACCTGTAATGACTTCACAATTTTTTAAAGACTTTGAAACAGAATTGAGGACTACTTTTTGCTGTTGGTTTTGGGTTTTAGGGTTTTTTTTGTTTGNGTTTTTTGGTTTTTTTTTTTTGGGGGGGGGGGGGGTTTGGGGTTTTTTTTTTTTTTTTTTTTTTTTTTTTTTTTAATCTATACCAAAAGACTTATAGGAAACAAATTGCCTGATTCTAATGTCCTTGTGACTGTGCTCATGAGTGCTTTCTACTTCTAAAACTTCACATTACTCCATTTCTTATGGAGAAACTTCAGGTTCTTACTAGCAGAAAATATTAGATGGATTATATCCCAACTGGGTCTAAGGCTTAAATACTTTGGTTTTCCCAGTAACTTTCAATTTGAGCTTTGGTAACTATCCAGAGTTTTTTCGCAAGTGAGAGAAACTTAAGTTATTATTTTTAAAAAAAATGCTAGAGACCTCATAAAAGGCTCCAGACACCTTCAAAATTAAGTTAGAAATAGGCTAGCCAGTATTGACTTTTTATTCTCATATGTTACCTTTAAAGTGCCACTCTGAGGATAACAGAAAAAAAAAATGCTTAAGTGAAAATTAATAATAGTTTTCTATGCAGTATTTCATGTTAGTGAACATTGTTGCATCTTGAGACTGTGGGTCCCTAATTTTTTTGTTTTACTTTAACTGCATTTTTAATAAAATACGTATCTAACTAGAAGCTGTCTTGCAGAAACCTCGAATAATATTTCAGCATTGAAGCTGCTTGGATGAAGTGTAATGTTTTGGGGTTTTGTTTTGGTTTGCTGGTTTTTTTTGGGTTTTGTTTTTTTTTCACTATTAGTGCATAATTTAATTCTGATTCTTAATTTCAGCATCTCTTATTTGACACTCTTTTATGGAGATTGAGGCCACTGGAAAATCTGTGGCAGACTTGCACTGACATTCTTGGTGGGATTCTGTCACTAAGACAGGCCCAAGTCCATGGGAGTAAAAGGTATTTTTCCAATCTTCAAAAGCCTTTGAAACAAGTCCCAAACATATATAGGATTTCTGTTTAATTAAAAAATTGGTATATTGCTCTGAGACTACAAAGCTAGTACCTAAGCCAAAGCAAGCTGATATGACCTCATTGACGCTGAAGCTGTTTCTATCGAAGATGCATCTCTGTGTTCACACTTACCATAATGCATGATGTTATTGGAAAAAAGTTAAGTATTTTAACTTCCTATATTGATGTAAGGTTAGCTCATTGTTCTTTTATTCTCTCTTATTTACGTATACATATTTAATAATTTCTATATAAATGATCCTATGTATAAAGTAACTGAAGAAAAATTTGGGATAGGAAGTGGAGAAGGTTCCTATAGGGATTGTTTTGTTTTCCCCCCAGGTAAAAAAAGAAGGACTTTAAACTTGGAAATAAAACCAGTCTGGGGCAGGTAAATGGAGGCAAAAGACTGTGAAAGGAATTATGCTTTACTCTAGAGAGAAAACAAGAAATGAAGACAAGTCAACATCATTGTCTTGTGTCTCATTGTTTTTAAGTTTTAAGGATTTTTCAGGGCAAAAATAGAGGGGATAATCCAAGGCATTCTTAGACTTTAGTCCAAAAGTCGGTAAAGTGCAAGTCCATTAAAACGGCAATACTTGAAACACCATGAATGTTATTCAAAATGTTCCAAGACTGCTGCAAAACCATTTAAACTCACTTAAGTAAATTATGCTTCAAAAACGTTATTGGTACTCCCTGGCAACATTATTAATTGCCTAATTTAAATTAAACTCACTGCAAAATCTTAATAAACCAAGCTGTAATTTAAGTACAAAAGAAATTTTGGCTAAAATGCAAGAAGAGGATGCCAGTCAATAATATGACAGAACACTTTGTTTCATGGAAGTCACTAATACTGGGAAGCATATAAAGAAAAATACATATATATATATAGGTGTATATATATATATATAAATATATATATATACACACACTGTACATCCAGTAAATTAAAACTTGTGCTAATGTTACAAATTTACTTACCTCAGACATCAATTTACTTACTTCAGACATCAGAATTTCACTGCTTTATTCTGGTACATTTGATTCCCTTTTAGGTTGCTTGGATTCAGCTTTTAGGTAGCAGCACAACTGCTCAAATTCGGGTCAATATCAACATCTTCCTCATTGGCAACTTCCCCCCACTTTCTCCTCAGCAGACACAAGTAACTTTGTGAGCTGATGAAAGACTGATCAAAGATGCCACTTCAGGATTTGACCAGATGACTCTTTTATTTAGATAATGGGGAAGATCACAGTCAGTTGAATATAGGAGGAATTTGCTGGGAAAGTGCTTAGAAACGCAACAGAAGAAATAATTTCAAGATGTCTACTGAAGTGGTAAAGTATTAACTTTGACAAGGTTTACTTGTCATGATATTTGTGTCTAGACTTAAATATTTAACTCTCTAATGCCCAATAATGCAATTGGATTATAACACTCTCCTTTTAATCCTTGCTTCTACCATAGTTTTTAATTGTAAAAGGATCTTCTTAGTTTTATCCTGTTACCTTTTAATTTTATTCACTAAAAAGTTTTTTTGTAGCCCACCTTTTTGGGCTCCCCATCCTATTGCAGCACTTCCAGAGCTGTGGCGAGAGCTGGCTTCAGCAAGCAGCCTAGGAAAATGGCCAGGACCTCTATCAGGAGTTCCTCAGGGTGAGAAAAGGGGCTTCTTCCTCAGCTTCTAAACCAGACCCAACTTTCGGTCTCATTTACAGGCTTCTGAGAAAATGTCCCATTTTTTAATGTCACTTCTAGCTCTAGTCTTGGTTTCTTGTCCATTAATACCAGATCAGCTTGCTATTAGATCAACTCTCATTACAAATGTGATAGCTAGGTGAGAAGACGCAACTACCCTCTCTTTGTATGATGCAGAACACACTGTACAGTGTTCAGCTGGCTCTGTGTCAGTTGCGTGAAAACAGGTACCTGATTCATCAGAACGTATGATGGGACAAACTTATCACTTCAAAATTTTTACAGGAGTTTGAACTGGCAGAATGAATTTCTACTCATTCAGTGCTGTGCATCACGTGAAGGCAGCATCTCAGACCTGGTATTTTAAACCCTAAACCAGAATTTACATTTAAAAACCACAACAATAAAACAACACATCTTCAGTGACTCCTGAAACATAGTGCAGATGCTGTGAAAGAATCTAGTTGTTTTACACCTTCATAAAGCACAGGCTAGCACTGAGGATATTCCAAACAAAGCTTATTTGAGAGAATAAGAGGGCTGTTTTGTATTCATATACCTTGGGGATCTTTTCCTTGCTGTTGTGCCACGCACACTGTTGTTATATAGATGTCCATGAAAGTCCCTGTACCATAACAACACATTTCTGAGACTACCCACTTGTAGACAGGTCCACATGAGGTCCAGGACGTTAAGTATATAAGCACCAGTTTTCAGGACTGGGACCTCCATGATGCACTAGCAAGTAATGAACGAGGACATTATGAAGGGTGAGGGAAACCAGCTATGGAAAAGATATAAGTTATAAAGATTCATTATTGTGAACTTAACAAAAACATATGTAGGTGGTTTTATAAGTGTTAACGAATTATCATTGGCCAGAACACACACATGCATTTGTTGTAACAGAAGGAGCTTGGAGGAGAGGATGCAGTCATCCCAGGCTCGGGACACAGGGGTACTTCTGCCTCCTGTGGCCAGGAATAGAAACACACAGACTCCCAGGCTGTGTTAATGGCGGTGCAGGGATGGATACATTCCTTTTTGTGTCAAATAGAACATTTATTCCTGGTCATTGTGATTTTAAAATGATTGTAAAATCTATATAAAACACATTCTGATTTGGAGCTTCTGCAAATCTATGCATTTTCTAGGAATGTTTATAGTGAATCGGCTTTAAAGTTCTTTTATAAAAAAAATTGTTATTTCTACAGAAAAGAAATGTGGTAAAGGCTGAGGTTTCATCAGATATTTTCCTTCACATCCACATTTTGACCTGTTTGACTATTCCTGGGCCTTTTTATTATTTGTGTAATCCTGTATGGGAGCTGCTATCTACAGGTTTTGAATTTATTATCTTAGGCTGCACAAAAGGGCCATAAGATAACCTCCTCCCCTACTATTCTGTTACGGCTGATAGTGACTTTAAACATTCTAATAATGGAAAAGATCAGAGCTTGGCTGAGCCAGCTGCTAGCTTTGTAAGAGTATATAGTAGTACTGCAGCAGCCAGGAGCTGGGAATGGAAGAGGAAAAGAGAATAGCTGGTGGGGAGAGGAGGGGGGCAGAAAGCAAGAGAGAAGGCAGGCAGAAAATCCTTTTAATATAGTGCTACACTTTGGAAAATCAACCAAAGCCTAAAATGAAAAAAGGAAAATTCAAAGCGACTCTAAAATGTGAAGTTATTTCAAGCCAAACAGTGCCTTGGAAGGCATTCCAACATGACTCGTGCTGACAGTGACTAAGGCAGGACAAGCTGTAAGCTTCCCCACAGCTACATTTGTCCTGTATCATATGCTTCAAGGTCAGCTATGAGTGTCACAAAGTGCACGTCTCCTTCAAACAATGCACCCTGTTTTATAACTTACTGCACACATTTTTTATTTATCTCTCTGCAAATGAGAGGGATTGTTATGGCAGAAGAAAATTGTTCAGCAGCAGTGAAGGTCAGGAGCTGAACAGATTTGTTTAACAAACTGTCTCAGTACCATCTTTTAATCCTCTGAGAGAGGAACAGAGCAGAAGTGCTGTAAAATTCAGTCTACTTCATTATTAATTTGCCTTTTTTCCTCCCTATTAACTCATAAACTGTAATACCTTCCTCCTCTAAGCAACAGCCCCAGGCAAAGCCAGGGTCTGGCCTTAAGTAAGAAACGTGTACTTGAGAGACATGTATATGATGAGGCCATGGAGCCTCCAGATGAAGAAAACAACCACAGAGTCCTCGTCATCTTCACTCCTGCTGCCCAAACAAACCCTATGGGGAAATGCAGGATATACCCCCAGTACTAAATCCATTTTCCATTTCAAATGTGGCTGTGTTTACATGGATGTATGAATGCAGATGGATGTTCACCATCATTTCCCCAACTCTGGAGATGAGTAGCATGCTGTTTCATCTACAGATTTGGTGCAAGTGCAATCAGTTGTGCAAAACACAACATGTGCTGATACTTACCCTGAGCAAAGCTTGTGTGTAACTGTTGGGATATAACCAGGACTAGACAAAAAACATTTGGACGATAGATTCATAAGTGTTGATTTTTTTCTTTAATGAGCAGAGTAGATCTACGTGCATAGAAATATACAATGCATACATACATGCAACCTGAGAAATCAGTAAAATATCGCAATTAAAGCACAGACTAAAACTGACAAGAATATTGGAGAAATGCTGATATCGATAGCTACTAGTAAAATAACATATTGATTGGGTTTGTCTAGTGCAACTACCAGTACATGGGAACTAAGAATACCTGAAACTTTGCACTAAAACATTTCATTCTGCTGAATGTGGTAATGGAGGCCTGGCAGATAAGACAGCAGAAGTCCCTCAGTGTTCATGGGTTTTCTTAGTGCAGTTATTCAGTGAGGGGCTTGGTTTGTGGGTGCTAAGGCCTCCTGAGAAGGGGAACTAGGTAGCCCTGAGGGTAACATTTCTGCTCCACTGATTTCTGGTGCTTTTCTGGTGAAGTGCTTTCAAACAGCATGGCCTTTCCTCACTGCAGCTGGCTGTTACATCTACCTCAAGCCTGAGGACACTTCCTTAAGTGATTTTTCTTACCTTCCCTGGTTTTCAGACTCTTTCAATACATTTTTATGAAGAATCATGTGTAGCATTGCAAGGAAAAAACAAAACACCCTTAATGAAGTCTTTCTTAGCTCATTTCTGGGGAGCAGGAACCCTTGCTACAGGGCCACAGACCACGGGAGGTGAAAGGGAAAGCTCTTATGCTCAAGGCACCCAGCAGGACACAGGCAAGTATTAGACTTCCTACTCTGTACGTTACTTTCTCATCCATCTTTCCATGTTTCTTTTTTTCACCCCTCTTATGGGAACTGGATCCCAACATTTCCTTGCAGCTCAGAAACAGTTAGGCATATTATGAGGCAATCGGGTGTCTCTCTCGCCATACTGAACCAGCCACCTAAATAACGCATGACGTGTAGTACGCACTGTCCGATATCTCCTCCTCAGCTCATGCATCTGCTTTTACCTTGTTATTGATGGCGGCTCACTCATTAAAAGAACCACAGGGACAAATACACAACACATGACAAAGACGGTGCTGTCACTGACATCCACTGTGCTACAGAACCCTAATATTAGACCCCTCACTTTAGCAATGGATAGATGTCTGACTCAGGAACTCTGGAAACCTTGTTCTCTGCCTGCTGGGAAAAAGGCATAGCCACTAATAGAAAGCACCTCCTTGTCCCTCATGTTAGCCAGAGCACACTTGCAAAAAATCTTTCCGAAGTTAACATAAAATATTAATACCTTTTCAGAACAAGCCATTTCTACCTTCTCCCCAGGCATGTTGTAGAATATATGCACCAAAGATGATGTTACAGGCTAGAAAGGATTCAGAAGCTGAAATCACATATTTTTGTTCAATAAGCCTGAGATGGACTCTTACAACCGCCCTCTTGTTTATGGCAATGAATTCACTTCAGAGGATGGCTATTGTTATTTTTTCAGTGTTTCTCCTCAATTACTGCTTTTGATTTAGTTCTCTGATTTCTAAAAAGCCATCATACCTTATGTTGACTTCAAATATTCCCAAGAAGTTGAATTTCACCCTATTATCCTTATTAACCAAACTTCTGATTACTACATTGGCAGCAGTCATGCAGGACTGATGAAGAAGTAAGAGGTGTAAATCTTTCTAAAATGAGTCCCAGGGTGAAAAGTCATTCCTGGGGACTGTTGAAAGCCGTGTTTAATGCCTTGTTAGAAAAGACGCGGTGGCCTTTTGGCACAAAAAAGTCTCATTAAAACTCAGACGTCAGTGAACTCTCTTGATCAGGATTGATTTCTATTTCATTGTGTTGTGCTTAATTGAGGAAAAAGTAGCAGTATTGGAGTAAACTAGCCAAGGGTTATTCATTTAAGTCCGATAATATCTGCTCAATCAAGAGACTTCAAAGAACAGCTTTTTGTTCTGATTAAGATACATACCTGGTTAAAGGTTTCAAACCAATTCCCACTCAAGTTAATGGGAACTTTCTCCATCAACTTCAATGGTTGTTGATTAAGCCTACAGAGAGGATGCTCTTTCACACGTGAAATTGTTCCCAGATCACCATGGGGTAAAATACTAGTTCAAATAGGAGAAAGAGAAGCTTGAGACAAGACATGGCCTGAGACATTTCTGAGGTAGGAAATTTGCAAAAATGCAGATTCGCAAGGAGGCCAAGAGTTATTTCTAAGTATTTCTGCATAACCGACCTTTATTTAGGTCAGTGTGCTGTGAATTACAGGTATATACATAAATGTCCTTAGAATAACCAGAAGGTGCTTATTTGTGTTTGAGAGTGCGTTCAAATAAATAAATAATGTGGTCTAAAAAATAAAAGCATAGCTCTGAAGGATTACAAAAGTTTGAGGTTGGGTTTGTTTTTTTTTGTTTTTTTTTTACAAGCTGGTGCAATCAAGTACCACCAGAGGAGAACTATCACACCAAATTTCCCCAAAAGTCTTGTTACGTCCTGTAAGAATGCTTGAAAAATAATTAATTTTATGGAATATTTAAGAGTTTTTATTTAAATATGGAATATGTAAGAGTTTTGGAAGGGACAGTGAAATAATTTATCTGAACAGGCATTAGTAGTAAAGAAAGAAAGTACTAATAGATCCTTGTTGTTGCGGAGACCTCACATGCAGCCCATTTACAGGTGTCACAATAAACTGGGATTGCTTTCACAATTAAGTAGTACTGTGACCTTTTAAAATTATTGTTTTGCTGCATTAATTTCGCTATAAAATTGCTTAGTCAAAGGGATGAAGAGGATTTCAAATACAGAATCATTTTAAAAAATTAATGAGCACCTAATCCATAAATATCTAAAAGTAGTTCAGAAGCTAATCGTGGTAAGACTCATGTAGCTAGAAACAAGATCCATCCATACATTGGAAATTATGTTTTTAAGTAGTGTAAGATTGAAGACTGGATCTACCTTTCAAAATTACTTTAACTTAAAATATTTAACAGAACTGAGTCTCTGTGTTTAGTTGATTTAATTCATTAACTTGGACAAGCTGCAAGTGTTTCAGTGTTAAAATATTTTTTAAAGGAGTATTTAAATTCTGAAGCAGTTTGAGGCCAAACTTTAGCATTTAAGAACCAAAATAGCCAGATTAAAATCTAGATCAGTTTACAGGAAAGTCAGATAAGATAGGAGATAGAAGGTCCAAGTAAGGCTGGCTTAAACTACTAGACAACTTTGATTTTTGCATGCGTTCTTTAGAATTTGTATTCAAAGAACAAAATTTCGACATACAATCAACAGTTATCCATAGCCAAGAAAATTTTAACTGTCAGTGCGCTGCCAAGTAGGGTAAAAATGGAGTGCAGTGGAGAGGGAGCAGTTTGTAAACCTTTCAGCTATCAATAAAGCATGAGTTAATATTGCATTTTGCATGGCTGTGTAGGGACTCTACTCCTCATATTGCAGTATTTGATAACTTGAGGAGTAGGAAGTGAGTACTGCTGAAATGGAAAATCGGAGGTTATCTTGCAAAAAAACTTAACAGGAAGGAGAAGAAAAATCATAGTGAAAACCATCTTTAAGAACTCAAGTACGACACTTCCTGAAATCTTTAGACTGTCATATTTGAGATCATTTATATTGCAACTAGACTGGAGGTGGAACTGCTGTGTCTGCACAGATCCGAGCAGGGCAGGTGGATTTCAGACCATTTAGGGGGGAATTAATGTATGCTAAGTTTGCCAGCATTGTTAAATAGCTGATTTGGTTTCTGAATGGGATGTTGAAAGGAAATGATCAGCAGCAGCCTTCGGTAGACTATTATAAGCTATTAACTGGTATGAAATTTGAGACAATTTGATGCCTTGGGTCTGTGTCCTAACTCTAAATTTGCCATGCTGGATTCCTTCCACTTATATTACTTCTGCAAAAACCAGAATTCGGTATTTCTACTACAAAGTCATTGTGTGCCTGAACAAGTGAGCTAGGTTGCAAGCTACCAACATGGAGTTTGAAGCTGATAGTAGTCAGTGTGATCATGATGGTATGTGATAGTCATCACCTTTAATAATGTCTGATGAAGTCTTCCTAGAACTCAGAGCTTCAGACAAAACATCTTTATCACTGGCTACACTCTCTTTGTCACTTGATTTCTCTGCTACATTATGTAAGAGGTTTAGTAGTAAGAGGTTAAGTACAAGATGTCACAGTGTAACCTTTTGCTTGATTGTCTGGACACATTCTTCACAGGAAAGTAGTTTGGAGTTGGATTTGTAAATATAAAAGACAATTTAACTGATGTTTCATGTTTAGTGGGCAGCTTCTAGTATCACTAGGGTACTAGAAAACTCATAAAATTCCAAGAAATGAGCTATTATTATATTTTTGTCAGGATGCTATATAGGCTACCAGTACATCCACTGATACGCTTATACTATGTGCCTCTGACAAGATAATAGATCCCAACAGCAATTGCAAGGAATGAGGAATCTAACTACTAGCACCAAGTAGATCTGTGCATACATGAAGAAAGGACACTTTACCTTGGGCGGTTTTCAGATTTGTAGTGAAGAATTACTGACATTTAGAGAACTTCAGTTTAAAGCAGTTAATGAGTAGGAGGATTTCAGGTTGCAATGTTGGACTTTGGATCTTTAGTTCATGTAAATCCTACTCTGGATTTGTCCTATAAATGCTAAATGCCACATCTCTTTGTTTATGGTCTTTCTCTAGCGGATCTTTCTTAATTCAGATCCTACCCGGTTTTTGAGTATCAAATGCTATAATATTAATATATCCCACCATTGTGCATGCTCATGCCTTTGAACGGAGAGTTAACCTGAACACTGAATATCTTAAAGAATGCCAAGGAAGTGTTGCATAATGCCAGCTTCAAGAGAATTACTGGGCTGCAGGGAGAAGAAACATTCTTGGCATCTCACAGTTGTGATCCCATTGGCTAAACCCTGTTTATCCATTTTGTAGAAAATTTAAATCTTTCACTTGTTTGACAAACTAAGCAGAAAGAGTAATTTCTTAAGTAGCAACCTTAAGTGAAATGTAGCACAACTGTCTTCCTCGAATTTTCATAATCTTAGTCTTAGTAATTTTAACCCACCCAAGAAGCCTATTCAAATAAATTCTGAAGTTGAAAGCATGGTTGGAACTAGATGACCTTTAAAGATCCTTCACACCCTAACCTTTCCATGATTCTAGGATTCCTGTTATTGCATATATTATCAAAGTGCCTATGAGCATATCAGCCCAGAATTTTCAGAGTGCACAATGCTACACAAAGAGAAAACAAGAATATAATCCCTATTTCAAAAAAGACTGCTATCTAGAGAGAACAGAAAAAAATAAATCCTACAATGGACTAATACTGACAAGTCAGCACAAAACCAGTTAGTAACTTTTTTCTTATTTCTGCATATTCAGAATTGTTCCCTTGGCTTTTATCTGTCTTTCTGAGTGTGCCCTTTAAAGTGTTAGGACTCTATCCTTACTTGCCTGCAATGAAGATTTTCAATTCTCCATTCTTACCGAAGAATTAGAAAAAAACATCCAAAAATTGACCAAGTATTATTGTCATATAATAAGCAAATTGAGATTAATAGCATTCTTGAAAGTTTTTTCAAAATTTTAAAATTCTGAATATAAGCCAAAATAGGCTGGTCCAAGCATCAGTGAAAATTAAGGGAACAAACAACACAGTCTCACATTTAGGCCCATATAGTTTTCTTTGTGATAAGGTGAGCTGGAGATGCTCAAGTTAAAAGAGGAAAATAGATGCAAATGGGATTCTGAGAGCAAGAGTAACTTCATCACTATTAGCTTCCCAAAACATCTGGTATCTTGTCACTGGTCTGAGACAACACCAGTTCCTCAGTATTCCCTGCTCTTTGCATAAGGTCTGCGTGTAAACTCTATTTTTTTATAAAACATCACCATTAAGCAGTTAGATGTATACCTGACTTGGGGGATGTTTATATTGCTTGTTTCAGCTCAGTGGCTGGTATAGTAAGCCTTCTGATTGTTAGCTGGTTTGGATATTCAGATCCACGGTTTCAGTGTGAGGCAGCAGGATACGGATTCTTGCAGAAGTAGCGCTGTTTGTTGTTGCCTGCCATGGGGAATTGGCACCTGTCCTGTGGAATAGTTTATTCTCTGCTCATCCAAATCAAATGGGTGAATCTGAACCACCTTCGCCTTAAGCTCCCCTGCTTGACTTCACATCAGAAGAAATGAAGAACAGTGGTCTCCATGTGGAGATGGCGAACAGCATAAATACCTTTCAGCTGGCGAAAGTTGTGTGCTGAAACAGTTCACTGTGGATTTCAGCCCATCACCAGAGCATCTTGACATGCTTGTTTGCCACAATCATATTCAGCGCCTTCATACGGACCAGGTAATACAGCTGATTAAGCAGGTTTTGACAAAACTTTGGAGACAAGGGTAAATACCCATCCAAGTTTAGTTGACAGCAATTGTACTTTGGCTTCACGGACCTCAATTCCTACTCCCTCTGATTAACTCACAGAGAACTGGTGCAACAGATAGTATGCAGCCAATCCGTCACTCTGGGTTTAGACAGAATCAATGGAACATGCTACTCACAAAAAGTCTGTTTATCCAGCTAGATGAGATACTGGATGCAGAGCAAAACCTTCCTGAGAAGAGATGAAAGAGAAAGGGTCAGAGAAAGAGAAAGTGACCCTGACAGTACGCTTAGAAAAGAGGAAGAAAAGAGGAAACCCAGCATGGAAGGACCAAAGTGGAAATTGAGCTGAGTGGAAAGAAGCCTTCATTCTCCCTTTTTTCAAGAATCTAAATGGTTATTCTCTTTTCCCTAAGATTAATCTCTGAGGTTATTCTTCTATGTCAGTCTAACAGCTCCTGATGTTCAGACTGAAAACCTTTCCATACTCAAGTGATACATGACATTTTGACTCCTCTCTGACTTATATCGTATATATCATATGTATCATTCATCTTGATTTTGCCAGCAATTTATTTACTGTTCTTACCCCTTTCTTATTTGAACAGGACGTCACTGTTTTATTTGCCATCTGTGAGCTCCATATGGTCACAGCTAATGAAAGCAAGTAGTCTAAAAAAGATGACACCATTAAATAACCCTTGTTTGATTAAATACACAGTCTACTTCTTTTAGACTATCCTTGCCATCACTAAATGTCAAGATGGATAGTCTTCTCACATTATCTGAAGACCACAGTGTTTGGGATAGCTAAAAAAAGTCAAGTTACAACTTCATTGAAATTTGCAAAAAACTCTGCAAAGTTAAAGTCCTGCTGTATCTTTTTCACTCGGAAAAGACAAGTTCACATTAGCAGCTTTCCCTGAATCTCCAGACCCATTAGAAACAAAAAGGAAGCTGATGGGCCACCATATTTTTTGTCTTCTGTCTTTAGAGACTTGGGCCCCTCAACCCATAGAGCTTATCTCTAATATTGAGATCCCATTTATGAACCCACTCACCCACTCATCTTGGTGGGATGAACAGCATGGAAATCCCCTGGGGTGCTCTCAGGCACTACAAATGCCACTTAGTTTTCAAGCACTTTAGAGTAATGAGTAACAACAAAATCAGCTGCATCTCCCTCTCACTTGTCTGTCTCATCAGCATCCTTTGCATTTGGTAGACAATAAAATATTCTTAGACCTATATCTGTAGCAATGAGGCCTTTCAGACCCATGCACTCTGCCTTCTCTGGAGGAAGACTAAGGAACCAGAATAGCATCTGCAAGGTGCCCCGCTGGAGCTCTCCAGGGAAGCTGCTTTTCCTGAAAACTCTTAAGAGAAGAGGCTAGCGTTTGCTCCTGATATATTTTTGCACTTTAGGGATATAATTAAGGCTGGCTTACATCTGTGAAACCCCATTAAAGCTCTGGCAGCCAGAGTCAGGACCTTTTAAGCCAGTGGATTTCCAAGTTTGATTTTTATAAATTAAGTTGAAATGGATGCCAGCTTTACATGGCTACAGCACTGCAACTGTACACATGAATAGTGGTTTTAATGATTTGTTAAAATCCCTTGGGTGTTGGATGAGGTTTTAAATATTGTTTTAAAATACATTAAATGAAAATAATTAAATAATGTATTGCTTTTACAATGCAACTAAAAAGGCTATGTAATTAGAATGAGGGGTAATATACAATATTTAATTGTGGCCCTGGTGTTCTTTATAATGAAGTTTGAGTAATTAGTGGGATGATGACTGAGTACTTATTACTTAGTATGAGGTTTGTGTTCCATTACAGAAAATATCAATCACTGTTTCCCCATGACAGCTGTTATGGCAGTCTCTCTTTTTCTCCTTTCCTATGATTCTGTTTGCACTTTTGCAGAGTTCCCCTAGTCTTTGATTAAGCTTTTCACTATCTGCCTTGATTGGTTTGACAAGTGAGGCTAAACTCCATTGTGATCTATATGATGCAGCATGAATGACTACTAAAAAGGAGATTTATTTTTCCTTTTGATAAAACTCCTTGCCTTGAAAGGCATGCTGCAAAAACGGCAGCTTTAACAGGTTTTTCAGCAGAGCTGTGCATCTATGAGGTTTTCACACTATGCCTATTTATTATAGAATTTAAAAGGCCTTTTTGTGTCATCTGGGAGCTTTTTTACAAACTTCTGTTCATGGGTTCTTCCCATACTTTCCACTGCTCTTCAAGAATTGAGGCTATAGGAAAACATCATCTGAGACTGTCTGGCCTGCAAAAATCAAGTGTTTAATTAGGAGCCAATACTAAAGAAATGCTTTTCTCATCGCATTTTTGTTGGCAAATATTCCCCTCAACACTGCCTGAAGTTTCTCCTGCATCCATGATGAATCTGAATTTTATTACAATGAGGGCAGGTTACTACTTGATTGTCTGACAGCACAACCCTTCTTATTCTGACAAAAAAAAAAAAAGAAAGGTAAAAATGTTTTCTCATTTTCTTCTTTCTATATATTTATTTATTACAGACATGTTAGGGAACAAGCCAGAGCAGTTTTAGTGACCGGGGAATAACTGGCACTCTAACAGTAATGGAAAGGTACAAATCGCTTCTTCAGATGTTGAGTACTACTCAGCATTTCCTGACTACATCCAGGACAGCCGTTCTTCATTCAGCATCTGGTATCCTCCAGGCCTTGACGACTGACATAGTGTTCAGGGTGAACATAAAAAATGACTGCACCTTTTCAGTAAAACTGAAATGTAAAATCATAGCACCTCTTTGCTATCCAGCCACTCCAGGGCATCCAGTGGATATTGATGTCAATTTTCTGTCAGGCTGAGAGCAGCCTGCATCCCCTTATGCCACATACTAGTAAAGGATGAACCATGTGTATATGATATAACAAAAAGAATCTTTATCAGCCACAACATGCAGTGGACTGCTGTAATACCTTGTAAGATGCAATGACACATACTCAGCTTTACGGACTGGGTGGTGTATTTTGAGTAGAGGTAAAGAAAAGGGATAGGTAATTGCTATCTGTGCTGAACTGACCGTGGCTGGGAATCTGGTGATTGTGCTAAATTTAGCAAACAGCATAAAATTAATTTCACCATGCACAAACCTAACAGTCTAAGATCATAACATTTTTCTAACACCAAGAACAAATGGGAAAGACCCTTTTCTATAGATACAAACAGATTAAATAGAGGAAATTGTTTTGCCCTTTACCTTTTTTTTCCCTTCTGCTGACAAAGCAGAAAAATGCTGATTAACATAAGAACTGTAGTGGTTGTTAGATACCACACCTGGTCTGAACTCTGCAATTTTGTTTTTTTAATAATTTTTCTATTCTTCCTTATATTTGTGTGGGTTTATTCCACATTCAAGGAACAGTGAAAGACAACCTTCTTGTACAAGAAGGCATTTACATGAGACATCCAGTACATGTAAATATTACCAGTTTGATGCATAGAGTCAATCCTGATCTGAGGTTGCCAGCCTGTTTGAGCTGGGCAAATAAGTAAGGAACTTTCTCTGACAGGCACTGTTACTTGTGCTCAGATTGACTCATACAGTCAATTTCATTGACTTCAAGCTAACTTTGCAAGGCACTGAGTGCCCACAGTTCATATTGATTTAAAATAGATTTAAAGCATATGGAATACAGGAAACTAATGAGACACAAGATGAAGACAGAATAGATCCAAGAAGAACATTGGAGGTGAAATAGAAAGGAAAGGATTTAAAAAGGGAATAAGGCACAGGGCACGTTTAGTTTCATCTGACTTTAGTCACCTAAAAGCTAGATGTGTAGTCTGTGTTAATAATCCAGATTTTTGCCACAGTCATGAAGAGAAAGTGACACCTCCACAGAGACATGAATTTCACAAATCTTAGAAAATTATTTTAGGAAGGAATGAATCACCCTTCAGGGCATCTGTGTATCTCCACCGAGTTTAAAGGGAGTCTAGGGAATACTAGGGCAACTTTGTCTGGGAGATAAATGCATTCATTTGAAAGAAAACAAATTAGCTATGGAACAGCACAGAGCATACCATTATCCTAAAGATAAACCAATTATAAATTGGTCAGATTTGCTGATTTCTTTTAGGTGCTTTATTGACTCTAAAGTATAAAAGATCTGCAAGGATTTTTCATAGAGTAACACTAATAATTTTTGTCTGTCTCCACTCATTTTAAATGAAATGAACCTAAGTGTTTTAAAGTACCCAAATGCCCATATACAGAAAATAAACCAGCTGTTGTGTGTTAGAAGCATATTATATGCAGTCATAACCATTTACATTATCGCCATTTAATCCATGTTAG
The DNA here is from genome assembly GCA_013400375.1 of Thinocorus orbignyianus. Lineage (NCBI taxonomy): Eukaryota > Metazoa > Chordata > Aves > Ciconiiformes > Thinocoridae > Thinocorus > Thinocorus orbignyianus. Next base: position 260,262 of record VXBW01003509.1, read on the forward strand.
GTGCATCCCGTAAGACTGGTTAAGTCCTGCATTGTGAGCTATAAACATAGAAGAGCTGAACCATCTAAACCAGGACTTTGATCAGATATAACCTTTACAATCTTTAACCTCCACCCAATTGTAGACATATTTTGTATCTGATTTCTAAAAGCCTGCTCTGCAGGCAGTTCTATGCCTGAGAATTATTCCCATCTGAAACATCAGGTGCATTATTCATTACTGGTAGATACCTATAAATAGTTGCTATGAAGCTGTCTGACCACTTCATAGTTAGGTGCTCCAATGACTAACTTTCAAGCATCTGGACACCAGCCTGGTATTGAAGACGCGGAAGTGGAAGACTAAGGAGAGGTGTTAAAAAATTCAGTAAGGAATCACCATTAACTAACCACTAGGAAAGGGTGGGAGTTGGGGAGTAGGAGGGAGTATGACTGGACAGGGTAGTTGTTGAGGAGACCACACAGGACACAGGGAAAAGCAAAATGTTCTCCGTGAGGCTTCTGATCATAAAATCACACTGGAAGAAAGTGTGAAAGTGGACTCAGAAGCAGAAGACAGCTCTGCGACTGCCTTGGTTCAGTCACCTACACTTCAGCCCTCTGCTCCTCACGGTGAGGGGCTCACAAAGAGGATAGCATGCCTGACTTTGGACTTCCTCCAAGATACACTCTCTCCTGATTGTGTAGCTAACATTGTCCCCTTCTTTTAGGGTGTTTTCAAGTGCCACCTAAGCATCTTGGCCACGGACTGCTTCCAGCATCTCCTGAATGCTTGACTGGCATGGAGTGTGAGCCTGTTTCTGCTCCCTTGCCAGCTGTAGGACTTTAAATCTCTTGCTCTCATCCTTGCTACCCTAAGAAGACACTTATAGCTCAGACTGAGGGCAGAAATACTTTTCCTCTCCTGTTGAGGTTACAACATTGTCTGGGGAAAAATAAATCTTGATTTCTATAATTATAAACAGAGAGAACAAATATAGCCAGATGAAAAAGGACAGCAACCTATCTGGGAGCAACAGGCATATTTTGGGAGAGAAAAAAATAATCCTACTTGCAATGTCTTGAAACAGTTTGTATTTGTCCAATGCACTTCCTTCCTGTGTAAGCACCCTGATTATTGGATGAAGAATCAGAAGTTTTCTTCTGCCTTTTCTTTCTGAGCCTTGAATTTCTGCAACAAATTCTTAGCAGCCCAGTAATCCCTAATTAACTCTAGGAGAAAGACTAAAATATATATGACTATTTTCTCAGATATGGCCTCTTTTTGCAATCGAGAAATCTCATCCGTGAGTGGTTCAAGAAACTGATGTTTGTTCCAGATGTCCAGCGGCGTGCTGCTCCTGATCTCCAGGAACAGTACAGCCCTCCAGCAAAGGCAGTGCTCATGCTTAGTGGGGAGTGATGGACCTGTGTAATCACTGAAAATGTCGGAGTGCACTCTGGGAGAGTACGCAACACACTAGAGCCAATGCTCTTTGAAGGCATTAGGTTTACCGCTCAAGCATCACAGATACTCTGGGCACGTGCAATTGGTATAGGGCTGCCTGGAGAAATTTAGCTTACTGAGCAGTTTCCTAAATGTCACACATGCAACTGTACTGATCCTCGGTACACAGACATTGCTCCATGTCAGAATACGCAGTGAGAGGTTATTTTGCTTTCCTCACTGTCTTTGTATTTAACCCTGAATAACAGCATATGCTTAACTAGATTAGTTTGTGATAGTCAAGATTAATTTCCCAGGAAACAGAACTTTTCTATTGCACATAAAGTTCAGGAATGATACCATGAATCTGTGACCAGACTAAGTGCCATGACTAAAAATGGTAAGAGCAGAAAAAGCAGAATTTCTCAGAAAGATAACAGAAAAGCAGTTCTTATTACTCCTTGTCCCTTGAAGATATTATGTAACATGTCAATACTAAAGTTTTAGTTTTAGAGAAGTTCATAACTTCAGAAGAAATCTTATTACATGTAATTTTCCCTCTTACTTGTTCACCAGCATCAAGGATGCTGACACTTTCTCTGTCCTGACACGTTCTCCATCTCCCTCTGCTAAAAGTGCCAGTAAGATGAATTTTGCAATCTCTTCTGCACTTGCACAGAAGACAGCAACTTGAGGACAAGAGAGAATGAATGGTGACTCTGCAGTCATGATGTCAGCTTACATCCCTAAGCCAAATTTAGCCAAGTTGATTCCTCATATCCACCATGTCAGCTTGTTAAGTTTGAACAGGCCTCCCAAATCTGATTATCAGTCTGACCTCCTACCTCAATTCATACCCTCTTCAAAACTGAGAGAAACATTAAAGTACACTTTTTCAAATAAAAGAACTTAAAAAGACCAATATGCAAAAATGATGTGCCGTATCAGTCATATGGATATGGATATCTTGGATACCATGCAGCATCTAAAATGTTATGAGATATGTACAAATAGAATAGAATAGAATAGAATAGAATAGAATAGAATAGAATAGAATAGAATAGAATAGAATAGAATAGAATAGAATAGAATAGAAATTTCAGTTGGAAGAGACCTACAATAACCATCTAGTCCAACTGCCTTACAAATTTAGGACTGACCAAAAGTTAAAGCAAATTATTAAGGACATTGGCCAAATGCCTCTTAAACACTGACAAGCTTGAGGCATTGACCACCTGCCCAGGAAGTTTGTTTCAGTGTTTGACCGCCCTCTTGCTAATGCTTCCTAATGTCCAGTCTAAACATCTCCTGGAGCAGCTTTGAATAATTCCCGTGCATCCTATCACTGGATACCCAGGAGAAGAGCTCAGCACCTCCCTCTCCACTTACCTCCCTCAGGAAGCTGTGGAGAGCAATGAGGTCACCCCTCAGCCTCCTTTTCTCCAAAGTAGGCAAACCCACAGCCCTTAGCTGGTGCTCATAAGACATGCCTTCTAGACCTTTCACTAGCTTTTCAGTCCTCCTCTGGATGCAATTGTGGGTCCCAGAACTGCACACAATACTCAAGGTGAGACTGCGCCAATGCTGAATACCATGGAATAATCTCTTTTGACCAGCTGGTTGTACTGTATTTGGTACGCCTCAGGATACTGGTTGCCCTCTTGGCTGCCAGGGTCTACTGCTGACTACCTATTGAGCCTGCTGTCAAGCAGCACTCCCAGATCCCTTTCTGCAGGCTGGTCTCTATCCACTGCTCTCCCAATTTCTACTTGTGACTGGCGTTAGTCTGCCCCAGGCACAGTCTGGCACTTGTTCTTATTAAATTTCATGCCATTGATGATAGTCCAATGCTGCAATCTATCTAGATCCCTCTGCAAGGGCCTCTTGTCCCTTGAGACACTCAGCAGCACTTCCCAGTTTAGTATCATCAGCAAACTTGCTAACGGTGCATTCGACTCCTGCATCCATGCTGTTAACAAACGTATTGTACAGAACTGGCCCTAGAATGAACTCTGAGGAACACTGCTGGTGATCGGTTTGCTCATGTCCAAGTTAGCTGTCTGAGATAGTTACCCTTCACAACAAGTAGGGCCAAATCGGCACCCACAACAGGCCAATTACCTGATCTGTTCTAGGCACTTCTCTAAGGGAAAATGAGCCTCTTTAAGGGAGAAGCAGGTGCCTGCTTCTCTCCACTCATTGGAAAGGGAGTTTAAGGTAGATAGACCAGGTCTTCTGTATAACTTCTAGATGCCTATCATGTGAAAACCAAATCCCCTCTCAAACCACTCCCATTCATATTTGAATTAAAATCTTCCCTGTGAGTAATGCAACATCTGGGTTACCTCACTGTCAGAACTGGCCAAGGCATCTTATCCTGCAAGTTTTAGGCTTACATTTTGCTCTTATGTGTGCTGGCCCAAAAAGATACATGATCAGTGAGCCCAGAATAGGTCTCCAAAAATGTTTATGTTCCTGACTAATTCAACCTGCACAGTATAATACAGAGAGTTAATTGCAGAACAGTCCAGCTGTTTCATGGCTTATTATGGAATGGGAATGAAATTAAATCGTTTGTGATGATTTATTAAAGAATAAAATTGCTTCAAAAAGCCCTTTGGGGACTGAAAACAGATATTTTTCTTTGTTTCATGTGTGGAGGGTATGAAAATTTTGGTAGCTGCCTCGCTGAGCTCATCGGGGGAAAATCCAGGCCCAGGTTGTGCTCTGAGTCAGAGAAGGGACTTTCCACCCCAAGACCACCACAGATCAGGCAAAGCTCATATGAGAGAGTGTTGCTATCTCTGATTTACTTCTTGAGCTGTAAAGCTCATTCACTTTACAGTAATCAATTAGTTCCATTTCATTCACTGTATTACAAGCACAGAGAAACTATTAATGGGAGTGTGTAGTTAAGATCAGACCATTTTTGTGTAAAATGCAAGGTGCTTGTCACAGTAGGATTATATCTTTATAAATGGCTTGTATTCCTAAAGCAAATACTGAAGGATTGGTATAGTCTTGAAATTAAAAACAAAAATCTTAACCAAAACCCACCCAGAAGAAAAGATACTGTTGGTTTGAATCAAAAGAGCAAGAATCAGCTCTATCAAGGAAATCCTCATGCTATAAAACTAATCAGGTAGAGGTTTGGGTTTGCAGTTTTTTTGTTGAACTGAGAACAGTCCAATGTGAAGGTCTGTGCAAAGCTTATATTAAAAGTTCAGGAACTGATCAACAGTGTGGGAAAAAGTTCAGGATACAGAGACTAGAAAGGAGGGTCAATAGGTTTTGACCTACTCTGTTCCTTCTTGGCCATATTTTCTCTCATTATTGGAAAAGTCACGCAATACTTCCCCAGCCTTTTCAATCATCGTATGTTATACAGCTTAATAAAATAATTTAAGGAACTCATACCTATTTCAGCTGATGGGAGTCAATCTTTGCCTGGCTTTTCTTGAGACATCCTTGCCCAACTCTTGCTTTCAAAGATGTCATCTTGCTGGCCCAAGGCTCAAAAAGAAACCAGCACATTCAAAATTTTGCCAGGCACTGAGCAGTTTGTTCTCAGAAATGAAAAGCCACTTTTTTTTTTTCTCCAGGCAGAGACTCCAGATGCGAAGATTCAGTTCAGCTCTTTCTGAGATCTGAGATATATACAGATGAATGCAAAGGGTAATGTTACAGCAGTGTAACAAGTAACCTCTGATCAGCTGAGCTGTGGTAACTGTCAGCGTGCATAGTCCTAGGCAATTACAACAGTGAAATAAAACATTTTACTTTAAGCTTCCCTGAGAATATTGAAGATGATCTCCCTGCATGTCAAGACCTGACATGTAAGGTGTTGGAGATGTGTTAGATTCAGTTCAGAAGGGTACATCCTCTTATCCTCTTGAGTATACTGAATACCTGACCACAGCTGGAAATCTGAGCCAGCCATTTTCACTGCCACGTCTTATTTCTTCGGTTCATTAGTTTGTATAAAACTACCAGGCAATACTAATTAGACTGCTTAAAAAAAAAAAAAAAAAAAAAAAAAAAGAGAGNGAGAGAGAGAGGGAAAGAGTGAGTAAGGAAAGATTAGGAGGGTGCACTGCATCTTGTAACATCATGATCAGTTAACTGTGAAATTACTGCTTATCACCACTATACATTTTCTATTACCCTATGGACATTTTCAAACTCAGTATGTTGCTGGTGGAAAAATAAACATTTTACAGCTGCAGGTTAAAGTCAAGGTTAAGCAAATACGTATGTATGTATTTCAAAGTAAAAACAAATAAACCAGAAGATTTTAGTTATATTTTTATGGCTCAGGAAAAATAATTTAAATTTGAGGTAATTGTTTTCTCAATATGAACATTTGAATAAACAGAAATTTGCATTAAGAACTTGAGGCATTCTAAACTCTGCCCTACATGTACGTATTAAGAAGCTCTAAGAAGAGTGTCTTATCAGTCCTGACAAACAATTCCCCCTGCATCATGTGCAGCTTGGACAGGCTCCAAATCCTGTCTGAGAGAGTGTATTTTCCGGTGGATATAAAAGGATTATATTCCTCCTTTAAGGGATACATTCTGCACATGATTAATTACCTCAGGGTTGTGATATTGATCTAGTCAGAAAACTGTATTTTAGAACCAAGATTAGGAAGGGCTAATTCACAAAATTTCCAGTAATTCATTAAAATGAAGATCCAGGGGTTGTTCGTGTATTTATTGCAAAAACATCAATCATGATAAAAATGTGGTATTTTACAACAACACAGATGACATACACACTTATAGGGAAATAGTTTGTTGACTTTTGTACAGCACAACTGAGCCAACGCTTTAGTACTGCCAAATGTCTTAAGAAATAGAAGGAAAACAATGTTATTCTACAGTAGAAGTCTTAAAGAAATGAGATAGCTAAATTTCTAAAACACGTAATTATTCACTTTTTAAAAGCCATTCTTCTTTAATAGCAGACGATGTAATAGCTCATTTAGTTTATATAGCTGTACTCTTAATTTTTGAAATATTTGCACAGTTCTGCAAAATACATGAACTATAAAAATGTCACGATACTTTGTTACAGGAATTAGCATATGAGTAATAAAAAATAAAAGATCAAACAAAATCACAAAGTTTTCCCATAATATATCTTAAAATTACCTCAAACAACAACAAATCTTTTTAGCTATACATCAGAGCCTAGATCCTAGATGGATCTCAGACCCTGGAAGCAAGGGGGAAGATCTGGACAGAGGAAGATTTTACCTCAGTAGAGGAAAACCAGGCTAGAGACCATTTGACCAAACTGGGCATCCATAAGTCCATGGACCCTGATGGGATGCACCTGCAAGTCATGATAGCTGTCAGTCTACAGGTGAGAGGAAAGATAGACACATCTAACTAAAGACATTAATTCAAGAATGGAATATTAGTCTATTACTAGTGTTCGTTTTTGATCTCATATAACTTCTAGTGAAGTTGACAAAAAGATTTGCAATCACTTCAGTGGAAACTGGTTCAGTAACTGTTCCCCTTAGCAGAGGCACAAATGAAAACTTTTATTGGCAAAATCCAAAAGCCAACATAATAAAACCCAGTGACCTCAACCCCAGACAAAATGCTTAGAATGTCCCAATAACAGCTGTGACAGTTAATAGCATGTTAATTAGGTTCTCCAGAGCATCACAGTTTAATAGAGCTCTGTGCAAAATAGCCATGATGTGGCCATTCTCATATGTCCACTGTTTGAATATATCTGCAGTACAGCATTCACTATGATGTAAACTAATCAGCATGGTGGCATATAAGCAGCAACTTTAAAATAATTAACACAGACATACAAAGTTGGTACCCATTGATCACATGGCACTTTGAGTCATCATTTCTGTGCTTGCAGGCCACAGAGTCTAACTAAATTACATTGGGGTTTAATCTACCTGTATATCCTAGTGTTTCAGTCATGTATTTTCATGGGAAAATGTATCACTTCTTGTTACTGATGGGAACAATGGCATCCAGGTTCAGCAGTGCTGGGCACTTTTGGGATGGGAGATCCTAAGACAGACATCCAGCAACCTGGACGGAGATGGGAGCTACTCCAAGTCTACCTGGACATGAGGCTTTCCCCAAAGCATTAAAAATTGATTTACTTTCCTTAAAAAAAAATTGTGGTATGTAAGATGCCCAAACAGATACCAGAGGTGTGTAAGCTTTAAACCAAATACCAGAGTTTGGTATTTTCAGTCAGGATTTAAAAGCTTGCTCTTCTAAGTACCCTGACTGCCTCAGCAAGGTGACACAGAGGCATGAGAGCGGAAGCACGGATCACTGCTGTAATCTGGTATACTTCATGGGTATGAATGGGGCTAAAGGGTTTTACTTTGCCTTTTACTGATCATTTTTTTGCTAGGTTCAGGACTAAGTGTGGAATATGTGAACTTCAGTCACAGACGTGATATGCCAGGGATGGAAGAAAGTTTCAAAGGGCCATATGCTCATTAAACGCACATTTTAAATAGGAAAGAATATTATTCTCAGAAAGGTAAATAATGAGAGGTACTTTATACTGTGTATGAGACAACATAATCACTGTTAAATGTGACCCCATTTTTATTTCTTTTAACATTTGTGCCTGTTCACCCAACTGAAAGAGCAGACAGAACAAGAGCACTGCAAGCCAGCATCTAGTGCCAGTCACACAGCTACAGCTTCACTGAAGTCTTGCCAGCATGTATGAAGGGCTCAGGTTTTGAATGGAATTGTGTGATTTTATTTACTTTAGCCTTTGAAGGCCAGCAGTGGTATGGTTTGGATCAACAACTGAAAGAAGAATTTAGCCACCAGCATCTCATAGCAAATCACTGTCCTCTTGTATTGATGTCAAATAAAGAAAAGCAAAGAGTGCTAGGTACAAATCTAAGAGCTTAGTTAATGCACGCCTTATTGAACTGTTTTCTCTATAAACTATCAAGTGTATTTACTATGAAATATTAGCTTGGTCTAGAAAAAGCTAACATAAATTTACAAGATATTGAGGAAAAATAACATTGATAAATCTCTTCAAATCATTATAATCCCTCTGGTTTTAGTGTACTCACAAGATAACTGTGATTTTTTTAGTAACTGATAATTTTTGTGGTTTATAAATAGCTTCTATTGTAAACTATATTATGCAATTTTTGCAAATAGTTCACCCTCTGTGTTTACACTATCTACCTTTTGGTGGTGGAGTACATGTTATAGTCCTTATATCTTGTTTCAATTATTCTAGTGTTGTAAGAAACAATAATTAAAACAGCAGATAGAAAAAAAAATCCAAAATGGCTTCAGGAACAGCTCTGATGCAAATTTTTTCTGTATTATTTAATGCAAGCAGCCATTGTGCTTCCATTTTATGTATACATGCTCAATTACTGCATGTTTACAAATAAACCAATATAAAAATTTAATACATATCAGAGCAATAACTGTATGAATTTAATTTTCAAAAATGCTGAAGATATTTTCTTTATCACATCAAACATAATAATAGTTTCATATGGTCTAAAAAATGGATGCACTTGCATGCACTTAGAGATACTTAAAAATCTTAAAGGTGTAGCTGTAGAAGGTAAAAAAGAAAAAGGGCATTCATAGGAAACTTGGACAACAGCTCCAGGAAAAATACTGTCTACCATGCCCAAATCTCAGAAATAGTCACTAGGCCAGTGACTATTACTGTTACTCTTACAGTTTTAGAAGGCAAAACAAAGTGTTTAAATGAGACAGGATAAGTTGTCTCAGAAAATGTTTCATAGAAACTAGCACTAGTAAAAAAATGGAGAAAATCACTTTAACATTTTGAGCATATAGCTTGAAAACTTAAACATAGCGGATAAACCCATATTGACTTTTGAATTAAATTATAGCCAAGACTTATAGGTAAATCCTGAATTTCTAACTTTAGCAAATTCCTGCTGCAAGGACTGCAACTTAGCCAGAATGAGGACATACTCACAGCTGAACTAGTTTCTTCCTCCCATGTGTGACAACAATGCATCTATGCGAAGGAATTAACTTTGAATTCACAGAGTTCTTTCCCATTTTTCCACCAGCACAGAAATCTTAGGATGTTTATTCAGTTCCCTCCTCCCTGCCATCTCTTTGTATTAAAAAAACCCAGGAAAATATCAGGATAGTGTAAAAGTAAGCCAATATTTTTTATGATGTCTCCAAAATGAAAACTCAGTGAACAGGGACACCTCCCACTAGACCAGGTTGCTCAAAGCACCATCCAGCTTGGCCTTGAACACTTCCAGGGATGGGGCTTCCACAGTTTCTCTGAGCAACCTGTTCGAGAGCCTCACCACCCTCACAGTAAAGAATTTCCTCCTAGTATCTAACCTAAATCTCCCCTCTTTCAGTTAAAAATTATCACCCCTCTCATCCTACTGTTATACCCCCTGAAAGGGAGATCGGGAAAATCATCCTCCTTGATCTGCTGACCATGCTTCTTTTGATGTAACCCAGAATACAGTTGGTTTTCTGGGCTGCAAGAACGTATTGCCAGTTCATTTTCAGTTTTTCACCCACCAATACCTTCAAGTCTTTCTCTGCAGGGCTGCTTTCTATCCACTCATTGCCCAGCCTGTACCCACATTTGGGATTGCCCTAACTCAGGTGCAGGACCTCACACTTGGCCTTGTTGAGCTTTGTGAGGTTCACATGGGCCCACCTCTCTAGCCTGTGTAGGTCCCTCTGGAAGGCATCCCTTCCCTCTAGAGTATTAGCCACACCACTCAACTTGGTGTCATCTGGGACCTTGCTAAAGGTGCATTTAATCCCGTTGTCTATATCCCCAACAAAGGTGTTATATAGTAGTGGTCCCAATAAAAGGTGAACCCTAAGGGGTACCACTTGTTACTGGTGTATTTCACAGTTCTACCAAATTGCCTCAGAGCTATGAGTAGAAGGATTGCGAAGGGAATGGAAAATACTGAATTTAATAAGACTACACAGCAAGATTACTATGCTTTGGGTTTTATTTTCTACATTTTTCCTCAGTATTTTCAAAATAGTATTCTATGTTTTGAACGCTTCTAAGTATCAAGCTAGCATTTTCATACAGATATCATAACTCCAAGTTGTCTTTCCTGAGTAATAGCTGGTCAAGATATCAATATCTGAGATCTTAGTTTAGGAATACCACATTTTATTTGTTCATATTGGATTTCATTCATTATGTTATTACACTGTCATTTGCTGTCTTCAGTCTTTTCTGCAACTTTTGATAACCATTTCTCCTCTTGATGTGTCTCTGTAAAACTTACTGATATCAGAAAACTGTCACCTCACTATTTTCTCTTGTTTTCAGATCATCTGTGAATATATTGAACACTTGCAGTGGGAACCTCCATTCCCAGTGGGGAATGGGAACTCAAGACCTCCCTGTACTGGGAAAACTAACCATTTATTACTATTCTGTTTTTCTATATTTAGCCTTTTTAGAACTCTCCCTCTTAATTTGTGTAACAGTGCTTGGTGACCTGACAAAGGAAATCTGTGTAGCCTGTGATCTTATTTCTGGCTTAAGTGCTCTCCTAGTCTTTCTAACATCTCTTCATAAGTAATATGCAGTTTCTCTGAACATCCTATATGTTGTCTAATTAATGCATTTTATGTGTCATATAAAAAGTTGCATTGAGTTTTTTCTTGTTTATAGATCAATATGCCAGGAAGGAAGGAAGAAAGAAAGGGAGAAGAGGAGAAAGAGAGAAAAAGAAANTCTATCTCTCCTGGAGATACTACTTCTGTTCCAGAAGGTTTTCACAATTCCTAAAGAATCTAAAAAAGCCTCCTCCCTTCTCCATTGTTTATCCTGAAAGTCTCAGCAGTGAGGCTTTCCCTTCCTTCTCAGCACTGTGAAGGCAGCTAGCCTGGAGGTGAGATTACTCCACCAATGTCTCTAAAGATGCTGTGGAATAAACTCTGTGCCTCCCTGGAGGACCCAGCTCTGGACCCCACAACCTACTAAAGGGACTTTCTCAGCAGGGTTTTCTGTAATGTGACGGGAGAAATCCAGAATAAGCTAATATAACCTTAGAGGATGAAAAATTGTTAACGCAGAATAATCCTGGAGAGAAGAGCAAGTTTATCAGTCCTTTAAGTAAGTCTTTGCCAAGCATGAGGGGGACTTTTCTGTGATACATGAAGAGAGTGGAACGTGCTACCAAGACAGATGGCTTCTGCAAAGTGGGTCTCCCCAAAGTACGTACAGTTAGGAGGTGGAATAACCCAGAGTGGTCCCCTAATGTAAGTGAAAAACTGAAGGGTGGATACTGCATGGAAAACACCAGTGATACAAGGTGTTTTCAAACAGAGGGTCTGGCTGAAATTTTAACTACAAATATTTTTGCAGTTCTGAAGGAGAAACACTTTCCAATTTAGCAAAGGATCTGAATGAAGGGAACAACTGTGGCAAAACAGAGTGTGAACACAGTAGATTCTGCCAAAAGAGAAATCCTTGAGGGAAAAGGAGGACGAAGGTGAACTCTCAGAGTTTTTATTGGATTAGTTCCAGTATAGTGCTGCATGTTGAAATGAATAGCAGTGAGGCTTGAAACAATTTCTGGTCAGGAATCTGGATTTGTTTTTTCAGTTCCGCAATGCTACAGATTGCATACAGCGTTTATGCCATCTTCATTAGCTGCACCTCACTAACTAACCACTTAGGTTCTGTAATAATTGCAAACTCAAGTGACTTAATTATTTTTAAACTCTTTTTAACTTAACTCTCTTTGACAAACTATGTAAAAACTCTTCATTATTTTATTCACTCACTGGAGCCTGGGACCCTCAACAAGTTAACAAGAGTAAAAACTTCTTTGATTTATGACATTGCAACAACTGAATCAGAACAAAATGTCAGCAAATGGAAATGAAAGAGAGAAACAGAGACTCAGCTGTGGAGACAGTTAGGAGAAATGTGTTGCTCCTGTTTTTTATCAGACATCTGTTGGAGAGTCTCAAAGCTGGTGACAGACTGAGAAAGCCAGGATCTTCTTTGGAATTACCATCATTTTCTCATCCATGTGACAATGCCAGATACCTGCAAACCACTGCAAAACAGTTAGCCTCAATGTAAGCCAGAACAGTTCAGTGTCTTAAGTCAATGAGGAAACCTTGTCATATGTCTTTAGCTCTAAGCCTCATTTCTTTGTCAAGAGAAAAAAAAAAGAGTCCAGAGAACTATATGAGGAAAATAAAAATCAGTGCTGATCAGCATAACAGTAGAGGTGTATTTCTTTTAATAAAACCAATTTATAATTTGTAGCAGCTCACACAAATGCAAAAAAGCAGTTGGTAAAAAAAGAATTAAAATGAGGGACATGCTAATCGAACAGATATATTAAGAAAGGAAAACCATGAGTTGACCTAATGTATTTCTATTCATCAGCTGCTCAATTTCCTCTGTCTCTCAAAACAGGATACGAAAATATTCTCTTGCTTTAACAGCTTACATCACATAGCAAATCGGAATATTTGGAAAATATCTTTTGTCTGAAATCTCAGTTTCTTTATCAAATTTCGAAGTTAGCTCTGATATCTCTTTTAATCATTAAAAAAAAATGAAAAATTAAGACTGATGAGTCTCTACCTCCTAAAGAGCTACCATAAAGGTTAAAAAGAGGAAGAAGCTTTGTAGGATATGAATGAAAGCCTTCAAAGACAGCCCCTCAACTGTAGCTACATTCCTATTTTTCAAACAAGTAACCCAGCTTAAGCTCAGGACCCTGTGGCTCTACCCTTGACACTGCTACCTGTTCAATCACCTCATGAGGTCCTTCCCCAGCAAGGAAAATTTAAACCATAGCTCAACATCACAATGCAAGCTTTAAAAACCTAAAGCCCAGTTCAGCACACACTACCCCAAACACAGCTTTTCAGCACTGAGTACTGTGAGCCCAATCTACAGTTAATCTAAGAACCCATAATGCACATAGAAAAGTATGGATTATGGGGTTCAGTGCAGTTAAAGTGCTCTAAGGCAGTGTGTGGTAATCTCCAAGGAGATCTGCTAATGCAAAAATGCTACTTCTCCTCCTTTATGACAGCTTTCAATGTTTCTTTTTATAAAAATTACAAAGGATGGTGTTTGTAGAGGGGTTAATTATGCTTAGACAAATATTTAGCTGTAATATGGAAAGCAGTTTAGTAAGCTATTTGGGATCTCCTCGAAACTAGGAGAACTGGAAACTAGGACAGTTTCCAGGCAGAGCTTATTCATCTTTGTTTCATCCCACAGAACAGTTAGCACGTTCCAGGAAAGGAAGCTGTCTCCTGACACCTGGTAGGGGACAAACATTGCAAACAGCAGGAAAACAGTGAATTGGTTAGGTAGAAAAAGAATATGCTAATATAGGTGTATGCCCAGGATTTGTGTAAATACACTGCTGAATCGTCAAGAGAATAATATTGCAATTATAGAACAAGTGGGATTGAAAGTCTTAGTTGCTGCTGCTTAAGTTTCCATTCAAACTGCTTAATTTCAGTCATTAACAACTTTCAGGAGCTATCATCTATCAATATTTTATGGTTGCAAGGCAATTTGTTTTTTTAAAGTTTAAGGCTAAATAATCCAGTTACTTCTAAGAACTGGAAAAGTAGAGGAATACTATCCCCATGGCAAATAATGACAACCATTTATAATTTTGTAAAAGCTCTAATGTCAACACTGTTATCAGACCATGAATGATATCCCACATTTACATCTGGAGAAACACAGCTCCCTTTTTTGTAGAGTAGTAGGGAGTGAAAACATACTAGGCTAATGCTGTATAGTTTGTGCACCTTTAGCCAAGGCGCACAAAAGGTCTCCCATTTGCCCCTCTAAAATGAAAAAGAAGTTTGGAGTGTTTAACAAATTACTAAACATTCTTTTAATTCTTAGGAACTCTGAATTAGAATTGTTTTCATTGTGGGCAGGAAGTTGAAGATCATATTTAAGTCCCCAGCAAGGCAGCTTTGTGAGAGTCCTTCACCAACCTGTGTTGCCCAACATTGGAGCTCTTGAAGCTGCTTTACATGGAGATTCTTGCCCCCCATCCTCACCAGAGCTGCACTGCATCACAGTTGTCTACCTGGACATGGGTCCCATGGATCCAGGTCCCAACTCATGGGCTCACATCCTGGCCCTGCCTTGGTCTGTCCTCGTTCCCAGGGAGATGCTTGGTGCTCTAGGCTAGGGCTGGCCTTGGCTGCTCCCCACCTGCTGGAGGTGTTGGGACAGCCCTGGCTTGTGAGGCTCTGCCCTGTCCATCTTGCTGTGAGTCTTGGCTTGCAGGTCTCCTTCCCTAACCTTCTTCTTCACCCTGCTAACCTGTCCCTACCACCCACCCCCCAACTCTGCTCCCTGACAAACATGGTGTTGGGGTTTTTTTTCCAAATTAAATGTGTTGAAGCAAAAAGCATTTCAAAAAGCAAAAAAGGCTGATGACTCTACTTTGGCTGCCACTTTCCACTCATGTCAAATGGGGTGGGATGCAGTCCTGATGATCGAGTAGCCACAAATTAATGTCACTAGAAATGATCAATTAACTGGCTAAAGTTAGTATCCTGCATTCTCTCATCCTTTACTGAAATTGGTGCCCTGGCTCTGGAGGAAGTATATAAAACTTAGCCTCCCTCTTCCACAGTATATCTTTGTAAATAATTCCCAGAATGTGTTTTCTGTTCCACCTAGCATTAGTGACCTGTAAGTTAGTCATCTTAGACATCAAGACTGTCTAAATAGCTGACAAGACCAGAACGAGCATTTGCAGAATGAAATTTATCCTACCTGTCTTGAAAAGCTGTCTCAGGATAAGGCACACATCTTTCACCAGACATGGAAGGAGCTCAAGTAGCTAGCTTAGGCTGAAAAATAAATTGCAATGACTGTAGATAAATTTCATTTTAGACATATACGTTCACACCAGTGGCTGCTGTGGTAGAGCAGTCACTGATGTGTTGGTTAATACATGAAGTTTGAAGATACTTTTTGGTGATTTATTTTGGCTAAGATTCTGGTCTGTGAGTTAGACTGAGAGGCAAAGCAGCTGTCTGCAGCCAGAGGATCTCAGGGGGATTTCTCTACTAGGGATGGCAGGTCCTTGCAATAAATTACAACAAATTAGTAAGGCACTTTGCAATCTTGGAAAAGCTTTCTGTTGTTTTTTTTTTTTTTTTCCCATTCTGAAACTTCTACTGGTTTGAAACAGATTCTGTGAATGGGCATGTGGCTATTCTGGACCTCCTAAAACCTGTATTGACATTTAGCTTTTAGTTTAGAAAAAATGAGGCTGAAAGGGAACTTCTCAACTGTAAACAACTGTTTGCTATTGCAGACAGTGACTTTATGTAATAAGTCTTTGAAAACTCACCTATCTCTGTCTTAAATATCAGTTCGTAGAATCATAGAATGGTTAGAGTTGGAAGGGACCTTAAAGATCATCGAGTTCCGACCCCCCTGACATGGGCAGGGACACCTCCCACTAGAGCAGCTTGCTCAAAGCCCCATCCAGCCTGGCCTTGAACACTTCTAGGGATGGGGCATCCACAACTTCTCCGGGAAATCTTTCCAAGTGCCTTACGATGCTCACAGTAGTGAACTTCTTTGATTGTACTAAACAGCTCTGCAGAACCTCATTACAGTCCTATTTACAAACTTTTCATTACTTTCCAGACTGAACGTACTGATGGGAAATGTATGATTATCTGATTTTCAATGACAAGAAACATGCCATCCTCACGTTTAACTGGCAAACTCCTGTAATTTCCGCTGACATCATTCGTAAATTTTCAAAAAAGACCAAAAGTCATCCTTTAGGGACAGTGGAGGTAATCGTTTCCTAGATTCGTGCTTATTCTTTTGATAAAACCAATCTTCCCTTCCTTACTTTCCTTAGACTTTCATACTTGTCTCCTCTAGGTTTACTTAATGTCTCAAATGGCATCATCATATATACTTCAGTGAATGTCAGATACATTAGTTCCTTTTCTAGAACAGTAATTTCTCTTTTCTGAGAGAGAGATTATTTTATTCTGGATTTATCTAGCCTTGGTAAAAATATCTTACATTCTTGCCTCATTTATTTCAATGCTATTAATTAATATTTCTTCCAAAGTTATTCTAAAGCTTTGCTTACTACTGAGATAAATCTTTGTTCCTGATGGTGCTCCATATTTCTCTTTTTTGAAACAGATAATTATCCAGTCATGAAGCACTGTCCAGCACTCAGAGAGTAAATTTTTAAACTGAATATCAAGATCTGTGATTTCAAATGACATTTTTTTCCAGATCCTGCAATTGTGATTGTCTGATGGGACCATATCGTACTTCCTGAGTGAGGCTTCTACTCCCCTTGTGGCAATTTCCTTTTTTTAAGCATATGCCCATAATTTGCTCTGCCTTCACTTCCTCTGTCAACATGGTGCTTATTTAACTGAATTACCTGGGGAAGATGGAAAGAAGGAACTAAATCTTATTTAACCTCAGTGTCATGCTAAATGTACAGGATTTCCCTCCTCATTTCCCTTCTTAGAAACATTGCAAAAAATATACCAGGTTAGGCAGGAGGTCCATCTCCTTTGATACCATAGGCTCACAAAATCATACTCTGCACCAAAAAAAGCTGCTGCCTCCTCAGTCTGGTGAATCAGTCACGTCTAGAAATAATGCAGAAAAAGACAATCATCTGTGGTTAAGCTCTTGGAATGACATCTTCATACCATCACATACTATATGTGTGACCATAGACAGATACATAACTGCAAGTATTTTGTGTAGACTTAGCTAACATTTGTTATCCCTTTCTACTAAGCAGTGAAGAGTCCATGTCAGGACTTCAGTCAGGTTCCTAAAGCTAGGTGAGCTAAAACAGAGATGTAGATCCCAGCTCAGAGAAAAGCTGTAATAGGCATAACTACAAGTTCCTGAGGAGTACTAGTGAAGTCAATGGGTTTTAAGAACATTATTAAAAGCAAGCTTGTATGTGTTTTGTTTAATGGAGTTGAAATTCTCAAATTAAATATACCTAAATGCATTAATAGATGGGAGCTTTTCCCTCTGTATAATTCAGTTTCTCATTGGGAAAGAAAAGCTAGTCTTTTACTTTCTTTTGCTTTCTTTTTTTTCAGCTTGTGACATCTTTTGGGCAGATAGCATCTCTGGAAGTGGAGTTGAAGAGGGTCACTGCTGTCTGTGCCTCTGTATTTCTTTGTAATGTTTTTCTTACAGTCATGGCTCCTGAAGACATCTGAACACTCTGGAATCCAGTCTTTCATTTCAAAAACGGAAAATTTCTCTGCTTCATAGATATGGAGAAAAGTTCGAATACATGTTCAAATTTATCTTGACAGTTTAGCAATCAGGCAACAACAAAAAAAGGGAATTAAAATCTTTAAAGCATCATTACTTTTAAACTGATCTGATGATAATTGGACCTTCACTTACAGGTTTTGAAATGTTGAAATAGGCAATTCTGATCTCAGTAGTGCAATGGGACAAAATGTTCACTGGAATCAAACACTGCAGAAAAATACCTTATTAGCAAATGCACACTTTAATTGCATGAGCTCATGTACAAACATTTCTGCCATGAGTTTATCTGGAAATATGTTTTGGTGTGGGTAGGAAGCTAGACTATTTGAAATCTCCCTATGGCCTTCCTTAGTTGAGACAATTGTCAAATAGTATCTAATGAAGAAGAAGGGCCCTGAGGACAGGGTGGGTTCTCGCACTTAGGAATGATCAATAAGGTGATCTCAAAGTGGAAACAAAGTATTTCAAATATAGAATCATAGAATGGTTTGGGTTGCCAGGGACATTAAAAACCACAGAATTCCAACCCCCCTGCCATGGGCAGGGACACCTCCCACCAGACCAGATTGCTCAAAGCCCCATCCAGCCTGGCCTTGAACGCTTCCAGGGAAAGGGCATCCACAACTTCTCTGGGCAGCCAGTTCCACTGTCTCCCCATCACAGTAAAGAATTTCTTCCTAGTATCAAACCTAAATCTCACCTCTATTGGTTTAAAACCATTACCCTTTGTCCTATTGCTACACTCCCTAATAAGGTGTCCCTCCTCATCTTTTCTTTAGGCACCCTTTAGTTACTGAAAGGCTGCTATGAGGTTTCCCTAGAGCCTTTTCTTCTCCAGGCTGAACAAACCCAACTCTCAGCCTGTCCTCATAGGAGAGGTGCAACAGCCCCCTAAGTACCCATCTTTGTGGCCCTCTACTGGACCTGTTTCAACGGGTCCATGCCCTTCTTGTGCTGAGGACTCCAAAGCTGGACGCAATACTACATGTGGGGTCTCATCAGAGTGCAGTAAAGGGGTAGAATCACCTCCCTCAACCTGCTGGCCACATTTCTTTTCATGTAGCCCAGCATATGGTGCAGTTTCTGGGCTGCCAGTGCACATGGCCAGCTCATGTTGAGGTTCTCGTCCACAAGCACTCCCAAGTCCTTCTCCTCAAGGCTGCTCTTAATCCGTTATCTGACCAACCTGTATTTGTGCTTGGGATTGCCATGACTCAGGTGCAGGACCTTGCACTTGGCTAGGTTGTACTTCATGAGATTCACACAGGCCTACCTCTCAAGCCTGTCCAGGTCCCTTTGGATAGCATCCCTTCCCTCCAGGAAAGGGATCTATATTCCTAGATCTGGGAAATCAATTGAAACTGAAAAGTCAGACATTTCAGGTAGAGGATGCTTATTCTCTCTTTTTATTTTTCCTTCTCATGTTGTGAAGAAGCCTCTTCCCAAAGAATATAAATGTTCAAGATTTGCTTATGTCTTTTCCCCTCTTTTATGAGGAATATAATCAAAAAAGCTACTGAGCAATCAGAAGAATGTTTTTAAAAAATTCCCAAGCTGACACAAGGCTTGGACACATTTTTTTTTGATTACTATTTGCTGTAGAGAATAATCCCCCAAAGATCTTATCTACTGCACATTTGTCTAGGTCCTATTTCTTCCAGATCCCTGTGCCCATCGACAATTGTTTGTATTTGGTACAAATGTCTGGTCCCAAAGACAGCTTCAGGTATTAAATAAACTATGTCCCAGCAGGTTATCTACTTATAACTGCAGCCACTTGAAAACAGTAGCAGTTGGAGAGCAGAGTGAGATTATCATACTTATTTGAGAACAGAACAAGAAGTCGAGGAAAACAAAAGTCTCTCTGAGAAATAAATACTAGGAAAAGAGTCCAATTATAGAACAAGCACATCTTATGCTCTGCTTCTTCCTCTAAACAAGAATAAAAATGCTGTAGAAACATCAATTTTATATTTAAAGGCCAAGTACTTTCCAATTATGCCAAATTGAAGTTTGAGCGAGACATGGGTGTATTTTCCTCTATAATGCATGTACTTCAGATTAATACTAGTGAAGGTGAAGAAAAAGATGTTGATGGAGAATGGCTTATCAATAACATTTGCCAGCTCCCTCAGTACTTGTGGGTGCATCCCATTGGAGCCCATGGATTTGTCCTTGACATCACCAGCCAAATTTAGTTTCAGGTGGGCCTTAGCCCTACTCTCTGCATATGCTGACAACGTTCCTATACACTTCCCAAGTGGCCAGTCCCTTTTTCCATATTTTGTAAACTTCCTTCTTCCATTTGAGTTTTTCCAGAAGCTCCTTGCTTATCCACGCAGGTCTCCTGTCTCTTTTTCTTGATTTCTTACTCATAGGGATGCACCAATCTTAAGCTTGGAGGAAGTGGTGCTTGAATTTTAATCAACTCTCTTGGATCCTCCAGCCTATGGGATTCCTCCAAGCAGGTCCTTGAAGAGGCCAAAGTCAGCTCTCCTAAAGTCCAGGGTTGTAATCTTACTTATTGTCCTGCTTCTTCCATGCAGCATCCTGAACTCCTCCACCCCATGGCTACTGCAGCCAAGACTGTCTTCAGTCTTCACATTCCCAAATTGTCCTTCTTTGTTTGTTAGTACTAGGTCCGTCACTGCACTTCTCCTCATTGGGTACTCCAACACCTATGTCAAAAAGTTATTATCAATGCTCCGCAGAAACCCCCTGAACTGTGTGCACCTGTCTGTGTTGCCTTTCCAGCAAGTATCAGAGTGACTGAAGTACCACATGGAAACCAAGGCCTGTAGTCATGAGGCTACTTTTAGCTGTCTGTAGAAGGCCTCATCGACTTCTTCCTGATCAGGTGGCTTGTAGTAAACATCCATAACAGTGTCATCCATATTACCTTGCCCCTTCATTCTTACCCATAATCTCTTGACCCATCAAGACTCATCAGCCCCTAGGCAGAGTTTGATGTATTCCAGTTGCTCTCTCACATAAAGAGCAACTCCACCGCCTCACCTTGATGGTTACGTCCCTAAAAAGTACACAGCCACCCATGACATCATTCCAGTCGTGCAAGCTATCCAACCATGTCTCTGTAACTGCAATCAGATCGTGGACCTGTGACTGCACAAAGTTCTTTCATTCTTTCTGTTTATTCCCTATGCTTAGTGCACTGGTGTACATAATCAAGTACGTTCCATACAGCATACGGTTTATTTATCTATCTGCCGGTAGGAATATTAGTAGGAATAGCAACATCTATCTGAAAGATATCATCTAAGGTTCTTTCTTTTATTGATCTTCCTATACTTTTTATACAAATTGTCATGTTTTTTTCACATGAGTTTATTCCAGTCCTTTTTATGCTTGCAGCACAGCAATTCCATTTCTTTTAAGATATTTTGCTCTTTATTTGGCTAGTAGTGGGGAAAACGTTTACAAGTTTTTTGCCAGTTCTAATTGCACATTAATATGTTAATTTGTGATTCTGTCATTTAAATATTTCTACAGCCATATCTCTTTGTCCTGAACGTTTCAGAGGAGTCTTAATTTGTAAAAGTGAAACATAGTTGAGCTCATACATATGCTTTTGATAGGAGTCCTCACCAAGATATTCCATCTTCCTGGAATACAAATACTTAAAGATGTCTGGAGCTGTGTTTTGAAAGAATTGCTTTTTCTCATCTAAAATAATCCAAGCCTAAGCATAAGCAGGAGTGAGGTGGAGGAAGCTGAGTGATCTTAAAACAGTTACATTTCTTCATGGAGAAAGTGCTCAGTAATACAAGCAGATATCAAGGCAGGAAGCATAAAAATTGCTGCCCCTGTTGACTCCAGCATTTAGCCAGCCTTCAAGGTCCTGCAACTTATTTCTGCCAGGAGGAGGAAGGGGTGGAGCCAGGTACCTTTGATGCTGGCCTGTTTATTTACAAACAGTGGAGACGAAGTCCTTGTTGTCTCAGAACATCAGGAATGAAAAAGCCAGAGGCAGTTTCCTTGCTTGCAGTTCCAACACCCTTTTCAGCTCACCACTGTTTAATGAATAGCTTCCTTTTATACCAAAAACCTAAGAAAAGGTAAGAGTACTTCTCTGTTTGTATCTTGGCCTCCTTGTTGTTTTATTTATGGTGAATTGTGATGCTTTTAGTAATTCTCTTCAATTCATCACATCAGTCTGCCTTCACCTCCTTTGTTTCTATCTGACATTTGGGAAAATCCTGGAACCACAAGACCTAGGTTAGCATTAAAATGTTCACATTATTATAAACCTAGGAGATGATTTCTCAAAAAATTAAGGGAGATAATTAAGCATACTGAGTTTTCTAGTAGCTAAATTGCAACATTTCTATTGGATCTTCTTTCTTTGGGTCCCTCTCAAAAAGGAGCATAACTAGTCAGGAACCAATTAATCTGCTTCACCCCAATGACAGGCAGAAATCACATTCAACTCATTTCAGTGAATAACATTACCATACTACTGGCTTATTTGCCATCT
Source organism: Thinocorus orbignyianus (assembly GCA_013400375.1). Classification (NCBI taxonomy): domain Eukaryota; kingdom Metazoa; phylum Chordata; class Aves; order Ciconiiformes; family Thinocoridae; genus Thinocorus; species Thinocorus orbignyianus. Next base: position 282,517 of record VXBW01003509.1, read on the forward strand.
GGGGTCACTCTTTCACACTGAACAAAACCATTTCCTCTCTGATAGCCAATATATACAGTGACCCTGAATATCAGATCCCCGAACACATCACCCCACTCTGGGGGGCTTGTCTGCTGGGCTCGGGGCCAACTTAGATAATGGTGCAGCTGCCTGGCCTTAATGGGGGTGCCCCCTGAACATATCTGCTAAGATGCTCCGGGGAAGAATCCACATCCTTGCCCCAGAATTTGTTTTAAATTGAGACTTGCACCCCAAGATGCTGTCAGGGTCCCACGGTAGTGGGGTTGATGACCATGCCTACACTTTCCCACATATCTACTGATCCGGGTCTAGACCATGACCTGTGGGCAGACCTTCATGACCCCAGGCCTACCTCAGGCGAGGGACTTGCCTGGCATTTGTAAGACAGTTGGCTCAACCTGTTACCGTGTCCTGCTGCCCCTGGGGATGCCCCTCGGCTCCTGGCCACCAAGGAGCAGCCAGCCCACGCTGAAGGGTCAGGCAGCAAAACCACCAGCATAGGAAATAAGAAGCTTACAGACACCTGCATCATATAGGAAAGCACAAGTTAAAACAACAGCCAGAACAAACGATTGGCCTGATAGCAGTCTTGTAAATAAAAAAAAAGACAGGAGCATCTGCACTGAAAATGGTGGGTTCCGCAGTCTTTCTTCCAAAGTGCACCCAAAGGCATTACATGCTTTCCTCCCAGCAAAGCCAGAAGACACTGCAAACTTTGCCAGTCAGGAAGCACATGACCAGGTGATGTATATCAGTATTTGACCCTGGTTTATAGCACAATGTCAAAAAAGTGTAAATATAATATATGTTGCATGTCCTTGAAATGGATGACATATTCATTTTTAATGCCATTTTGTTTTTAGATGCCTGGCTTAGTTCATTTAACAAGCTGCAGATTTTAATGAAAAAAATACTGAACTGCCTCCAATAGGAATGATAATAATTAAAATTATTTCAACTACATTATCGTTGGAGGCCTCAGGTTAAATGAACTCAAATCAGCTTCTAACACAGTTGCACACATCATAAATCCTCTGTCTTTTTTCTACCAAAAAAAAAAAAAAAGGCTGTGCCTTGATTCAGTAATGCTTCTTGATAGCTTCAGCTTACAGTGAAACACAATTTCAGCCACTTTAGTTTTTCTGCAAAGTTATGGAGAAGAATCTACTCTTTCTGATCAAAGAGTGGTTTATTAACAGAAGTATATAACAGAAGAAATTACCCTGCAGGTACTTGATAAATTCTTACTTAGCTTGTAAACCAGATATACATTGTACTTTATACATTCTAACTGAAACACAGATCCATTCTTGGTGATACCTTACTCTGAAAATTATTTAGATGAAATCAGTAAGAATATTCACACAGTAAAGTGATATCCACTGTGAAAAAGTAACAGAGAACTTGATCATCATTGCACAAAAATAAAAGGTTAAAGCTAAAAAATACTGCTAGCTCTCAGGAATGCTTTCAAGACAAAAAAGGAAGATAATGGTGCAAAAAAACCCCGGGGTATACTAATTTGCTGGTGAGCTGAGGTCTGAACCTAGCCATATAAACCAAGCTTAGACTATAATACAGGAAAACTGAATGACTGTGAAGACTAAAGAGGAACAAATGAACAGCAGGTTACTACTGCAAGGTGCAGTGCCATGTAAACAGAGACAGCTCTGAGAATTTATTTGTAAATTGTGAGTTTATATTTGGAAACTGCAGTTGAAATTCAGGGAAAAGTATGACACAACGGAAATATTTCCACCAATATGATGAGACTATGAAAAATGCAACTTTAAATCTAGAATCAGTCCCTTCCTACAGATAGAGAGAGAAGCATGAAAACGATAGTCCTCTGGAGGTCCCATCAGGCAAATGATACACTTCTGGTTACCTGTGCTCACGGAGATGAATTCAGATGAGCTGAAACCCAGCTGTTTTAGATGATGGAAAATACATTTTAGTAGCTGAAACTGAGAAGTGTGGCTTGCTTAGACAAGCAGGAAGAAGGCTGAGTGGGGGTGTCATTGCTGTCTATAAATATCTCAAGCAGAGAACGAACAAGAGAGATACAAATCTATTTATGCTAGAGTTGTTTTGGCATAGGTATGAACGGACCATGAATGCATTTACTGAAGATTAGATTATTTTCAAACAAGACAGTGAAGGGCTGAATAGGTTGTTTGGAGGCTTGAGAGAGAACACCTTCAATTTTTTTTCAGCCTGGCAGTTTTAGAAAGAGGTTAATTGATGAGTAACAGGAAGTGAACCTGCTGGAACTCAGGTTCCCTTCCAGTCTCGTGGTACCTGGAATGGTATAGAGAACGTAACAAAGATTAGAAAAAAACCTGAGATGTACTAGGAAGAGATTGTTGGATGCAAGACTGAAATTGTTGTCCTGTCTCTCTTTTGCACTATATTGCTCTGAAATATTGGAGCATTTATTGCTAATGGAATTATTTACTATCTTGCACAGACAATATATATGTATTTCTATCGTTAAAAAAAAAAAAAAAAAAGAAAGAAAGAAAAGAAAAGAGAAGAACTATTGTGACATTATAAAATGCTATTACAGGAACATTTATTGTAAACTCACCCTTTAATAAAGTCATGTCTGATCTGAATCATATTCTGAATTTACCACTTAAAATGGATACAGAATAGATTAGGGGAGAAAGGCAATGTACTTGTCCCATTTTTCCTAGAGCTATAAACGACACTGTGGAGGGAAATGAATGCTCTCATACTCAAAGTGTTTCTCATACTGGAGGAGCTTGCTGAAAACAAGCCTTATTTCCCATTGGCAGAAATCAGTTGTATTTGGCTCTCACATGTAATATATAATTGAGATGTTAGTTCATTTCCTTGCTAACCTTCCAGTTCCTTCTTCAGCCCACTGAAGGGTGGTTCTTAGGATGGTTCTCACCAGTGTGGGCAGTAGGTCCCTCCCGATATGTTGTTCTTTCAGGCATCTTCTCTGCTAGATTGCCACTACCAGAAATTTCACTGAGCTGGAGATAATCAGAGTTTTACAATGCTCATGCTATGTTCAATTCTTCGGTGTTTGATGTGACATTTCGGTTTTCCTCATGCGTCTTTACGTGGCATTTAGATTGAGGAAACTCTGAAACTGCAGTGGTCTCAGAAAGCTGGAGGTCAAGCAGGGCTAGTGGCTCAGCAAATGACCAGGTCCTGTGGCAGCTGCGGTTATGAATTTTTCAAATCCACATTGTGGGCCTTCTGAGGATGGTTGGTCAAGAAGGCTGGCTTCCTATCTAGGTCCTCTGCAAGAAATAGGAGAACCATTCCAAAAAAAGCTAGGTTCTTAGTGCCTTGTTCCACATCCTATACTGCTAACGCTCTGTTCACCATTTTGTTCCAAGCTGCTTGTCTAAGCTCATTCGATATCCAGTAGCCATGTCAGATATCCCAAGCAGTGTGCCAATAATTCTCCATACATTTCTCTGAGCTATTGCTATCTTGCACAGCTACAACATTCCATACATACTAAAAGGCCAACAACTGCAGTTCTTTGTTCCTGCTGTTTGGGGCCAGGTGTGTCCCCACCACAGATATTTGATAGCAGACTGTAGCACCCCATGGGGAAGTGCTCTCCAACTCTATATCTGTACTATCTTCTGTTAGATTGTTCCCAAAGACCATGTCAGTATGGAAGGCTGAGTGTGATTTTCCTCACTCATTTCAGGCTTGAATAGTACCTTCTGGCCTTCCCAGTTAACTTCACACTGCAGGTTATGTGGGGAATCTTTTGGAATACTAGCTGTCCTGCAGGACCTTGTGGTACCTTTGGCAAGGCTATTCCAGACCCCCAGTCCTATCCTAGTTTGTCTTTAGTTTGTATGCTCTTTTAATCCCACATGCCTTCCTCTATAAGGGAACTGCCTCCCACAGTGCCTCAGTATCCACATCAATCCTGCACTGTACCACACTGACACAAACTATGACTCACAAGTTTAGGAAACAGTAACAGAAACAGCAAATTTGCTGCAACATCACAGTGCCACTGCACCACATTATACCCAGGTGAGACCACACCATTCTTCAGAAATAGGATGATCAAAAGCGCACAACTTACCCTGGCTTTGATGGTGCAGATTGTGATGGCCTCAGACACACTGGAAATACTCATTCTCAGCCTCTTTCCCTGCTGAGTGTCTGTCAGGTGCCTCTTGCAGACATTCAAAGCCATCAGTGAAGCCTATGTCACCTTGAAGTTGATATCATTTGCTGCCATGCTCTAGATTGTGCTTTCTCACACACACAGAAAAAAAAAATAAAAAAAATTTGAAAAAAATCTATTTATTTCTTTTCTCTCTCTTTTTTAACAAAGTTAACAAGATTTTTTTTTTTTTATCTGACAGAGTGGAAGGTTCATGAGTAAAAGAGTTACTAGTTGACTCCCAGTCCTGGTCCCCTGATTCCACAGATGTTGGTTTATTCCTGGGACTAGTTTCCCAAGAAAGCTAAATCCTTCCAGAGTAGAAGTTGTCAGTTTAACATGGAGGGGATAATTGTCATGTTGCCCAGTGACAAAACAGCCACTCTACACCAGGGGCTAAACATTGTACCGCAGAGGAGATACTTTCAGTTCTATAGTCTTAGCCTATGTTCATATCATGTGCATTTACATGCCACCATAGCCCTTAATATCTGCATCAACCAGCCTTTGTCCAGCCCCTTCTCGAACCTCTTCTATCCTTACTAACTCTCCTCTCCAGACTTCAGGAACTTTCCCTACATTTTCCTCCATGTTTCATCATTTCTCTTTTGCCATAAGAATGCCTTGACAGACTGACTGAACCATGGCAAATTTCTCAGACCTACCTCACCAGTCAAACATTTGTTATCTGAAAGTGTATTTATTGGTGCTTCCTCGGGCTCTGACCCACTGCAAAGTAATACAGGCAGCTTCTCCTTCCACTTGCATATCTCAAGTCCTACATTCAATCCCACACAAAAACCAACCATTTTCCACTCCTCCCTGCCTCCTTCTGCAAAGTGACCAGGTCCCAATGCCGTATCTTATATTCTCACTCTATTTCCTTCCCAGCGTGTGGCTTGGGAGAGCTATCTTTTCTGTGAAAGGTTACCAGCCTACCTAATGCTATGGGACTAGCCCCTTTTCCCAGGGATGGTACCTAACATATGGTACTTTGGGCATTGCCTACCTAATCCCAGATGACATTTTATCAAGAGAACCAACACATATTATTCCTGAAAACTGGGGTTTTTGTTTGTTGCAGATAAACTCTAAGGCTGCAAATAAACAGGCCAATGAAAAGGGCAAACCCTAAAAAACAGCCCACATCTAAGAACACTGTGCCATTTGGAAGGACAAATGAATGTACAGAGCATATATATATATATATGAAGAATAGATGCCTTCTGGAGCCAGCATACCTAATAAAAAATCCCTCCTGTAATACATAAGGAGATACATTTGTATTGAGAACATTGTGCATTACTTAGAATCAATGGCTCTAAAACACTGTTTTTCCTAGACCTGTTGTTTACTTGAACGAGCTTCAATTAGGCCAAGCATTGTCACAGAGCAGTGACATTTCAAATATCTTTATTTACTAGAGTCACCAGGAATCCCTCAGTGCCCCTTCAGACTAAATACACAGATTAAATATCAACTACAGCAGGTTATTTAAAGAAAGGCAGGAACAGGAACACACTATTCTCTGAGAAACAGTTTCTTCTAGTGTCCAAGAACCAGTTAGAGGACAGTGTTGGTGTACTGTCTCGCAGGTGCACAGAGGCTCTATGACTTCAGTTGTGGTGAGGGCAGAGGAATCGTGGGACCCTTACTCCTGGCAACTCACAAGAGCTCTTCTGCAACTACCTGACCTGCCAGGTTCACATCTCGACAGGGTGAAGTTTAGCATCGTGCCCTGGATGAACACCATTCTGCTGCCTGCTCTTGGTGCTTGCTGGTTTAGTAACGGGTCTCTAGGAAATAGCAAGTAGTTTCCTGGATGCCTGTGACGAGAGAAGACATTCACATATATGCCTGTAGTTTGAGTAATTCCCTTGGTGTAACCTTACTTTGAAAACCTGGAGGCCTTCCTCTTCTTTCCCCTCTTCCTCACTGATAATGATGCTTTCCCATGTCAAGACTGGGGTAAGCATTGCCAAGAGCCATTTAGCAGCTTTGCTTCTGTAAAACCTTTTAACTGCTTTAGGGTTGCCCACCCAGGTGCAATTTGCCACAGTGTTGGACTGTTAAGCCCTTCTCCCTTGAGTGTCAAAAAGATCTGGTCACAAGCTTGTAAACATTCAGTTTATCTGTGGAAAATTAAAAAAACTAAACTCAAGGTTCAGTTCTGAAATTATTTTTTCCTTTCAATTATACACTGAAATCTGTAGACACAGAAAATCTTTGAAGGATATTTGGATTTTTTAGAATATTATTGATTCCAGTATACTGCATCTGCAGCATTTCCCAATGCCTTATTAATGCACGAATATGGTGGAAACCTTAGAAAAGTAAAGAGGTTACTGTGTGAATCACAGCCAGGCCCATAGATTTTCTTGTCCTTTCATTGCAGTTGCTCTATTATGCTTTTGAAAGGCTTGGATAAAGCTGTTTATTTCAGTTTATTACCCTGAGTAAAGGGGTTAAACTAGTTGTCTAAAGGATCACAATTGGCTAGCATCAGACATAAGTGTTAGAAACCTATCATTTAGGACTTTACAAAGAGAATGAGGAGCATAATGAGTATTCCTCAGCACCAAGGTAAAGAACCTTTACATCTGAAAGTTAAGAGAAGATTTAAGAGGCAGAAAAGCATCATTCTGCCCCTTGGTATACCACTTGCTATTTGCACATGCTGATCTAAATTTAATATGAAAAACCTGTAATTCTCAAAAAAAGAAAAACAGCCAAAGGGAAATGGCATCTTTCAATATACAGCAGACAGAGTCACTAAAGGTATAGCAGAATACTTTAACAAATAAAAGGTCATATGAGCTAATTAGGCTTTTTTCCTCCTCCATTTAATAAGAAACACAGTTACCATGGAGACTGACTGGATAATGCATTCTATTTTGGTACAAAAACACCTTTTAGAAAGAACATATTTAGTGAGGAATTTTCAAAGGCAGTGAGTGCTCTGGAAATAAAAAAAAAAGCAACCTACATGAAACCTTTACTTATTCTTTCTTTTTTTTTTTTTTTTTTGTTTGTGTGTGCATTCGTGGTTCTGTTCCTGTTGTCTGGTAACATCTGGGAAGAGTTCTCTGTTCTCTCCATAGAATGAATATGTGGAAATAGCAATTTTGGCAAGGCAGCAGCCCTACCTGCCTTGAGATTGCAACTTAACAGGACAAATCACACGTGGATCTGGTAGTCTTGGGACCCATGAACTCTTCGAGCCTCCACTGAGTTGCTTTCTAAGGTCACGTACCCTAAATTCCCTGTGTATAAATTGCTTTGGGTTTTGCATTACAGTCCCTAACCTGGCAGCAAGGCCTTCACAGAACAGAGAGAAGACTCATTCTCATTCTTAGCAGGGTATTGAACCAGGACTAGGAGAAAAGGTGTGAAGGCGAGAAGTTTCCCTCCTGTTTTTTTCTGGTAAAGTTACCTAACTCAGAAGAAGGCCTCCATCTGATGAGTTTTGTACTAAGACAAATTTTTCACTGGGTCCAGACAAAATTTTCACTGGGTCCTTCATCTTGATAAATGGTGTGAAGTATGTTCTAGGGGACCAGTACCCTGTTCTCCATACCATACTTGAACAGGTGGCTGACTGAGAGCTCACCACTTTTTGCAGAAAACACACAAGTTTCCACAAATCAAAAGAGTTGCCATTACCATTTATAATTACTTTAATTTTTATGAAAAGAAATTTCTGCTATGGAATATTTGGAGACTGGGACTATAATTCTATGACTCTGAGTTTTAATATTCCAGCTTTATATTTCTCTGTCACATTTCATTCAGGTTATTGGATGATATATTTTTTACCTCAAGGAACAGTCCAAAAATATTTTCTGATTTTTAATTAAGTTTACCTTGACAACAGATTTTTTATGTGAGCTTTCGTATGAACCCAGCACAAATTTGCTTCTCCAGTCACAGAAAAGCTAATGGTAAAAGATAATAATAATCAAAAATTAAATTATATTCACAAGTGTTTGAAATGTTACTAAATATTTTTTTCATCATTCACTGTCTCAGAACACTAGTGTTTAGTAAAAAATGATTAATCTTACTCAAAACCAGGCCTATACATGAATTATAAAATGCATATATTTAGAACATTTTGAGGGACAGTCATTATCTGTTGGCTAGATTGAATATATATTGAAATATAAATTGCTTATGTATCCTAATAGGTGGGAAATACTCCATAATGCTGAAGGTATTTTTTTCTGGTTTTCATATTCATTTCCAATTCCTTGTTTTCCCTTGCACTTAAAGCCTTTCAAGGAAATAACTGCACATACTTCAATTTAAATATTTCTTTTCAATAATATACCTCTCTCAGAGTTTCAATACACACTTAAGACCTTGGCTGCAAATCAAATATTTTAAAATGTCTCACAGAGTCCTTATTTAGCAGGCAAGGAGGCCAAAACATCTGGATGAGCCTGATTTCGGTCTCCAAACAGAGCAGGTAGTAGCTGTGCGGAACCAAGTATAATCTATCATAGGAAAGGCTTACTTGGGGCGCTTGATAGAAGTGACACCACTTAGAGGGGAAGTCATTTTTCTTAAATTTATTCCCTGAAGGACAAGAGGAAATATTAAATATTTAATGACTGCGCAGAAAAATAAAATTGCCAACTTTAACTCAATTTCTAAGACTGATTGATGCAGTATTATTTCCACAGCTACAGAGATGGCTAAGGACTTGACATATGCCTGTAGTTTCTTTTAGACATACAGAACAGCAAGCAAAACATTGGAAATATTACTATCTTTGATGGATTTGGTAATTGACCAGAGGAATATTCCAGTGTATTTCTCTAGCACACAAGCCGTGTAGACACTTTCAAGATGATGTACTTGGGTTATCATTAATAGTGGTAATGGGAAATTTAAAGAAAGTGTTCATAATATAGAGTTTTTATAAAATATATACTTTTCACTATTTTTCAGAGAGTGAAGTCATAACATAGGGCTGCCCTTACTATTTCATTGATTTTTGTTTGATGTTTATAGAGAAGGGATGTAAACTTTATTTTGCAGTAAAGTAATAAATGGTTAATACACGAGGTCTTAAATCTGTTTAAAATATGACTTTATAGTAGAACTTAACATAAAATTAAAAAAGAAAAAACATCAAAAAGAGTAAAATTGAATGCCCATATAAGAGATTATTATCAGTGTAATTAAAGCATAAGATCAAGTTTTCCTCACATTAACCATATTCTACAAAGCATGTAAGAGAGAACCTGTTTAGTGGGAACCATATTGTCTAACTTAAGATGTCTGAAAGTGAGATGTCAAGCAAGAATGAATCTCTGTAGGATACTCTATGATCAAAAGAGGAAAATAGGCATTATCAAATAAGGATTAATGTGCCCTTTGTTGGACTTTGATCACAGGACAACATAACCTCACTGATAATAAATGGAGTTCAAGTTGCGTAGATTTTCTATTTTTCAGATGATTAAACTAAGGATGATTCATCCTATTTGTCTATTGTGAAATCACACTTTCTTTTCGATATATTCTCCAATTTGGGTACAAGAACTTCTATGACGGAAGAAGAGTGCCTTGCTTTTCATTAATACTCAGAACTGATCAACTGTGGTTGTTTGCCATCTTTGTCATGTTTCAGTTGGGATGGAGTTAACTTTTTTTACTGGAATGTGGTGTAGTGTTATGTTTTGGATGTGGAATGAGAAATACTTTGGACAGCTTATTGGTACTTTGCTGTTCCAAGACACCCAAGGCCTTTTCTGCTTCTTATATCACTCTACCAGTGAGCAGGCTGGAGGGTCTAAAGAATGTGGGAGGAGACGGAGCTGGGACAGCTGACCCCAACTGACCAAAGGCCTATTCTACATCATGTGACATGATGCTGAGTATATAAAGCTGTAGAAGGAGAAGGAAGGGTGAGGGATGTTCGGAGTGATGACATTTGTCTTTCCAAGTAACTGTTATGAGTCAAGGAGCCCTGCTTTCCTGGAGATGGTTGAACACCTGCCTGCTGATAGGAGGCGGTGGATTAATTCCTTGCTTTGCTTTGCTTTTCTTTCCTTTGTTTGTGTGTGCAGCTTTTTCTTTACCTATTAATTTTTCTTTATCTCAACCACAATTTTTTTCTCACTTTTACTCTTCTGATTGTTTCCCCCATGCAAACTGGGGAGGGTAAGCGAGTGACTGTGTGGTCCTGGCTACCAGCTGGGGTTAAACCACAGCAATCTTGAATCACAGGCAAGGTTCTGGAAACATTTTTTCATGTGCTAGATATTTTGCTTATCCTGATTACAGCTTTTCATTGATATATTGGTTCTTGAACTTTGGACGCAAAGTGTAGATACAAATTCTACCCTGTAGAACTACAGGTAATTTAGTTAAATTCTTACAGACAGAAACTCTATGGAATACTGTATTCAAGATGATGAATTTGTGCAGAAAGGATTATCCAAATACTCATATTTGTTTTATATGTTCCTTGGGATCAACCAACGACTAGTGCCCCTCATGTTCTTCCAAAAGCATGACTGATTAATACCCCTATCAAGGATAAAAAAACAGCAATGCCATTGTTGTACCGGGTATAAGGTAATCCTTATACGAGGTTCACTGGCAAAGCTGTCCCACTCCTCCTCTTTACAATCAGATCCACGCCTATAGGAACCATTTCCAAGAAATACCCTTCCTTCTGATATTAAAGATCCAGTCAGGGAACAGTACAAATGCATCTAAAGTGCTACAACTTCAGTATGAAAATGCTGGCATCTTTGGTATCAGCCAACTGAACTTTTACCTTCATAGAAGAAAAGACCTTATGCTTTGTGGTGAGGCTGAACATGCTTCTGTCAGGGCTGACTTCTCACAAATGGCTTATCAACACCACACTGGAAGCCTTTAAATTAATCATTTAGTGTTGCTCCTTTTATCAGAGAAATAGCAATTCCTCAACTACATTCCTAATGAAAAGACATGCACCAGACATGGTGCAAGTCACTCAGTGAGAATGTCTTTAGTGGTTTAATTTTTGTCTTCATTTTTAACCCCAAAAGAACTGGCAGACATACGGTGCTCTGAGGTATCCAGTAACTGCATGCTGCAGACATTTTTAATTTTGCTTCTATGAACACATTTGTTTTGCTTGAATTTCTGTCTGCTGCTACAGTGTCACTGGAAGACCTCCTATGAAAATTTGCTGAAGAACAAAGATAATGGTTAGACCTCCATGCCTGCACTACTGATCTTCCTACATGCAGTATTTTTCTCTCCTTCTTCACAGTAAACAACTTCATTACGTTGTAGATGAAGAACTAGGGATGTGCCAAGACATGCAGCTCAAACTACTAATTTTGAATGATGCGATACTTCAAGTGGGGGCTACAGCCTGAGAACACAGGGTTTGCTTTTCAGCATTTTTAGTATTTTTTATAATTTTAATAATTTACAGAATTTACAACCGTGTCCATTACTTTAGTGTAATTTAAACTATGAAGTAAGAAATGTATTTTGTAGGGAATCAGCATTTGATGAATGATGTCAGCAAGTCTGAGGTCCAGATGAAGAGCAGTCACAAGTGGTGTCCTTCAAGGATCCATGCTGGGACCAGTACTGTTTAACATTTTTATCAATCATATAGACAGCGGGATCGAGTGCACCATTAGCAAGTTTGCAGATGACACCAAGCTTTGTGGTGTTGTTGATACACCAAAGGGACGGGATGTCATCCAGAGGGACCTGGATAGGATGGAGAGGTGGGTCTGGGTGAACCTCAAGAGGTTCAACAAGAGCAAGTGCAGGGTTCTGCAACTGGGCCGGAACAATCCTCACTGTCAATACAGACTAGGCGATGAGGTATTAGAAAGCAACACTGAGGAAAGGGACTTGGGGGTGCTGATGGACAAGAGGCTGGACATGAGCAGGCGGTGTGCACTTGCAGCCCAGAAGGCCAATCGNGAGATGGTTGAGGCCCCTTCCCTGTAGATATTCAAGGTGAGGCTTGATGAGGCCCTGGGCAACCTGATCTAGTTGGGGGTGTCCCTGTGACTGTGGGGAGGTCGGACTAGATGACCTTTGGAGGTCCCTTCCAGCCTGGACAATTCTATTATTCTGTGAAGTCTATTATGGGTAGCAGTGTGCTGCAGTTAGGCAAACAATTTTGAGAACTTTGTTGGAATTAGCTGAGATTCTTTGATAAAAGCAACAGCAATTTCATAGAAGGGCATGCTTCTGTGCATCCTGCAGAAGAACACTGTGGCATTTTAAGGACTGGCATTATAGATGAGGGAGAATATCTTCTTCCAAGGGTTTACCCCTTAGGTTCGGACTGTGGCATATCGCCACAAGTGAACAAAAGCAACAAATCCAAACCAGCAGAAGGTACATGGTTTTGACAGAAATAGACATTCAAAAGAAACTTGAACACACAGAGCTATGACACAGCTCAAAATTGTTTGGCATTTAATATTAGGATTGGATTTTGTCATAACACCCAAATCCTCTGAAAGCCTGACCCAACTGTTCCATTGTACTAGTGGAGGAGATGTGGGCAGGAATTTTGCTTCAGCAACAATCAGGTTGTACTTCTTCCATACTCTTTTCAAAATCCAGGGTTAGGTGTCCAAACTGTTATTTTAAGTAGCTTAAATTCAGTCCAAGTTCAGGCTGCCTTCAAACTCCACCTGCTGTTGTGGCTTGGCACATGAAAGCCCTCCTAGAAAAGGCCCTGGCACCCCTTTGAGACAGGACCCAAATAATTTGTTCCACCTGACATCCTCACTGCAAGGTTTCCTCCAAGAATGCCAGCTGTATAGCCTCCTACTATTAACATCATTAAGTTGCCACTAATAATAACTACACTACAGACAATATTATGATTAATAACTACTTAACTAATATGAATTAATTTGGGCTTGGGTCAGCCCTGTGGTACTGAAGGCACAACCATTCTTTCTTGTAAAATATCAGCAGGATTTTTCCAGTCTGCATACCCACATATGCAGAACAGAACCCTAGACCTGTGAAAAATGGGATATGTATTTAACAAAAATAATGACCAACTTTCTCACTGAGCCTTTTAGTGATGATGGTAATTTACAGTTTACAGAAGGTACAGTTTACAGAAGGTAATTTACCTTTTCACTTGGGTGTCTTTCTACTTAATCTATAATGTAATCACTGGCTCTTTTCTGTGTCCTAATTTCTAAATTTGAATTCAGCTTTTCTGTTTTATTTCAAGTTTATTTTGCTTTAAAACAAATTCTTGGAGCACTGATTGAAGTAATTGTAAACATTAAAACATGTTTATTGTAAAGTATGTCCTTACTGGAAGCACTATATAAAATCAAAATAAGTAAATATAGGATAAAGTGTTTCAAAAATCAACTCTAGCAAATGGAAATACAAGTCAGAAGTGAAGCATTATATCTAAGTGGAAGCAAACCATTTCCTTTCAAACCATGTTGCTATGAAGAGAAAAGGCCTGAATTCCACAATTCCTTCCCAAACTCCAAACTGAGATTTAGGTTCTTTTCTGATTGTATTATAGCCTGTTTTATGGCTTGGTTTTGAACTTGTAGTCAAACTCACTATACTCTCTAAGCACCAACAGAATGACTTAAATATACGTCACTTCCTCATGAAAGGAAAGTCACCATTAGAAATTTGGCAAATACAGTGCATTTCATTTAGTATTCAGAATGACAGTCTAAAAAGTCAATACAGCATGTTGAAGCAAAGAGATAAAATACTCAGCAGCTTCATTCATTTAGAGAAAAATAAATGAAGTGTTTGGCAGCCTGGGAAGGAAGCCCACTGAATGGGAAGAGTAGAATGTGCAGTGTCCTTTAAAATGTCTCTTGGTCTGGATCATTAAGAGAGGAGGACCCACACTTTAGTTAAGATGCAACCATATCATAAAACTTATACATGATGCTTATTTGGTCATTCTGCCAAAAATATGTGAAATCTCATTAGTATAAGTCAAGTTAGTGTAAGTTTCCTACCTGTCAATATTTATTGACAACTGTTTTCTACGAGTAAACCACAGAAATTTGAAAGTTGAAGTAGTTTCTCAGAGAAAGACGATTCAATAAAATTGAAGGTACTCTATTAATGATCACCAACTCCAAAGAGCACACAGTTTCGTAATTTCAGACTTACATAACTGGTTTGGGCTTGACTTTCCCAAAGAAGAATGTGTTCCTTATTTTTTAAGTGTTTCATATTTTTGATCAAATTGTCACTTCCATACACTTTAATGTGATGAAAAAAACCCAACAAACAAACCTTTTTCATTTTTTAAAGTATCCGTGTATTTGTATTTGGCAGTCTCTGTGTATCTACACAAAAGATGTGTTCTTGGATGGATCCCTTACTTTCATTCCTTGGTGATTTCCCAGGCCTAATCAGAATTGCTCACAGCACAAATATCAGGGCCACTATACCAGGAGAACCCAGGGATCAGATGCACCCTAACAGAGTAAATCCAGCTATTAAGCACTATTATTTCTGGTCTTCAGAAGAAATTTCTGCAAGAGTTCCTGGAAAACTGCTGTTGCAATTCTGTAACAGTGAGAATGGTTTCCTATAAGGGTGAAAATACTTAAGGATGCATATAGAATCATAGAATCGTTAGAGTTGGAAGGGATCTTGAAGATAATCAAGTTCCAAGCCCCTGCCATGTACATATATTTATTCCAGTAAGGGTGAAAATACTTAGTAAGGATGACAATGTAGTCTTTTTTTCTTCAGTGTTTTCCCTTTGTGCTAAAGGACACATCTAGAACATTTTTTCCATATCTGTCAGCATTAAATGTTTGAAAATCTGGTTCTACATTTGCACAGTATGTAGAGAATGTCAGCTACATTTTAACCCAAGCTTTCTATATTATCTCTGAAAGCAACCACATACCGTTTCACTTCTTTTGCAGTAAGCTCAAAATTGCTGTTTTCATGTGCCAAACATGGCAGTTGGCAGTTCATATCCTAGCCCATGCAATTAAATGGTCTTGGGCAGTGGGCCATGCCCAGTGCATGCAGGCAGGAGAGGACACAACTTTCTGGAAACATAAACGGAGTAACTACACAACACTCCTCAGCCTGTTTCCCATCCCCATCTGCATGCCCTGCCTCGCACCACTTCATACTGTGCAATATGCAGAATTTTGCCAGCTGAGGTGGGCATTGTGAGAGGCCAATCTTATTCTGTGCACATCATGGCAATTCAGAGACAACAAAAAAAGAATGAGCACCCTGCAGAGATACAATTCTACCCCCTCAGTGTGTTCCTGAATTCGTTCAAATCAATGGCTCCTTCCTGTTTGCAAGGTTTATGCAGCTATTAAGCCATGGAGACCTGAACTGACAGTGGAGAGGTGAGGAAACCTGCTTGCTACTACAAAGTTTTATCACTGTATTGTAATGTTTTACTCATAGGCTTTTCACATCTACTGCTGATTTACATCCTTACAATAGAAAACTCTATTATATAGTTCAGTTTGGAACTGGCACGATGGCAGTAGCTTGCCAGAGTCATATTGCTATGTTAGGCAGAGATGTCCACATTTGAACACAGCTCAGGAAAAGTTTGGTCTACAGTGAACGGAAGACCATCGTAAAGAGATAGCAACATAGCTGTGCATGGTTCAGCTAAAAGCAATAGGAGCAATCCATACATTTTTGTCTTGAATGAAGCCACAAAACAGTTTCCATTATTTTATTGCCTGATGTAAGGAAGTAACTAGGTCATTGAATCATATTTAGATAGATAAAAAACCCAGTGGCTTTAATCAGTGATGTGTATCTTTAATTCTAGATTAGGTAGTCCTTTTAATAGAATTCATAAAAATCATCTGGTTTTCTGTATTCTTCTTACCTGCAGTGTGGGCCAATTCTTCTAAAACAGAGGTGTTCAGTTGAGGTATTTGAAAAACAGCTGGTTCTCTTTCTAAATTGATACCTTTGCCTCTTACAGTTACATTATACCAGCCAGCAATAAAGCTGTGGTTTGATCCATGAATTGCTGTTTACTGGCACTCCCAATAAGAAGTTGCCATAGGAATGTTATCACTATCACCAGCAGAAACACAATAAGCAACTGCAGACTGACATTTAAAAGAAAGTAAACCAGAACTACATTATAACCTGAGTTCTTTTGTCTCAAAATGAAACACTCAGTGCTTAGCCTTAGCCAGGCCAGCATTGTTTTATCATCTCTTTCATCTCTAAACAAAAGTAATTATTTTGTTGAAAATTAAGTGTGAAAGATATCAAGAACCATGAAGAAATAAACTAGACTGGCAGTGGTTTATTGAATTCAAAAAGAGAGGGTGATACATATAGCAAATCATGAGTGAATTTGAATACCTACTCAACAGACTGTCCTAGGCAGAACTGTCACAACAGCACATCCCCTCAGACCTGCTGGAGAATAATACTGGCATGATGCAGAGGCAGCAGATAAACAGATAAACAGTATCCTGTCTTGCTGCCTGGAGCCAGCGGTTTGTCAAGGAGGGCAGTACTGTGCTGTACCATTAGTCTTTCTACTTGCCTCAGTTTCTATCTGTGAGGTGCCCTCAATAGGTATGTGCATTAGCTGCCACAGTCACCAATCAAGACCATGCCTTCAGATCTAGCTTTCTTGTCTGCGCTTCCGAGGAGGAATGATAGTCTGTCGATGAGACCAATGCTGAAAAGAGATCTCAATTTTTTTTCTGAAAGGGGCACATTCACCAGAACTCCAAAGTGCAGCATTGGGGTGTTGCACACTTTAGCCACCACCATATAGGAAGCACTAACTGACCTTGAAATACTGACCAGCCCACCTGCAATGATGTGGATGGTCAGCCTGCACATGACTGCTAAGCTTTTGTTCAAATATTGGGTCAGACATTCTGCTGCATAATCAACATAATTCTGCCAGATTTTTTCCCACTATCATCCTGTTGGGGGGAAAAGAGCTACTATTCACACCAGTGCATCTCCTGCACATGCCTTTCCAATTACAGATCTGCGAAAATCATGCAAGGATGAGCTGGCCACCTTGAGGACAAGATACAAGATATGTATTCACTATACTTCATGTCACATTGCATACTTTCACATCTCAGAGACCCTCTTGAAACAGAAAAGAAAACCATAGGAGTATCAATTAGGTCAAACAAGGGAAATAAATAGTCTTGGGGGAAACAAGCAGATCATTGTGCATATTGCCTACTTACACTGCATCAGTAGTGAAGGCACACTCTTTTTCCAGCAGCTAGTGTTGAAGATAGTAGTAATAAAGTTATATTATATCCAACTCAGATTCTAGTGGAGTCACTTGTTTTTATTGTGCCGAAAATAGTATTTTACTTGATATTCTTACATGACGAAGAATGCAATATCGGTATACCTATTTCCGGGAAATTAAGGACACTCTTTAAGGTAGAACGAGACATTTAAAAGAAAAAAGCTATCAGTTTGAGAAATCATATTCACTTGCAAATACAGTTTGGTCTTACATTTTATGAATTCACAACTATCAACATACTACAACTGCCAGTCTTTCTTAGATCTCAGGAAGCCTATACATGTTTCACAAGAAATATTTTTAATGCTGAATTCTATAGACCAGGTTTCCAATTGACTGACAGAGATGGCTACATAGAGTACTCATTAATTGTCGCTCTAGCAATCTGACGACCTGTTGGTGACAAGAAAATTATTGTTGCCAGCAGTTCTCCTTTCTACTGGGAAAACAACTCAGAGCCACAGGTAGCAATGACTGGGGGAATGTTTTCTACATATACATATACATTCATGGTATGTGCAAACGTGTACACTGACATTGGTGATACATGTTTTCATGGGAGGACATCCAATGCACAACCAGTTTCACAAAAACATTCTCTCGTTTCCTATTGTCACTTCATCTCCAGCTGTTTTGAAGCTTCTACAGCAACCAATACTTCTTCAGCCAATTCAGTGCTAAGAAGTAGATTGAAGGTGGCAGAGAGGATCCGTGTGATACTTTTATTTCAGTTCTGTTTGTGTAGAGATGCCTTTGATCAACAAACAATACAATCAATACTATATAGGAGGAAGAAAATGTTTTTTGTATTAATCCACTGTGATGAATACACTTATGAAAGTGATGCAGAATGTAGACAAATTTGAATGAAGGTAAATTTAAATTAATATCCTAATCTAATTTGATTACAAATATGGACATAAATGAGTAGAGAAAAAAGTAATCTTAACATAAATGTTCATACATGCTAGTCCGTAAGCTGTAAGTCTGAAAAATTTCTATAACTTATGATTTTGGTATAAATGGGCCTTGTTAAAAGAGACTCCCGAGATCTCATTCAGATCTCGTTTTCACAAATTTAGAATATTTGCTCCCCCTCATCAGGTACAAAGCAAGGAGCAATTTTAATATCATATAGAGTTTTAAAATTTCTTGTAAGGAATTAAAATTCTTTTAATTCAGAAATCAAAATATTGTGTGCATATTTATACATAATTTCCCCATATTGGTACCATTTTCAGGAATAGAATTGTATGTAAAGCCTGCTGTGATTGCACAGGCTCCCCACCAGGACTGGAAAGAGATAAAAGGGCCCCCCCACTGAGAAGAGGCACCACATCTGTGAAGCCTAGTTAGTTTAAGGAGCAATTATAAAAGCTGACTGGAAAGGGGAAGAAGAAATCAGAAACTGACACCTACCATGAGGAGCGCAGCACATTGCTTTCCCTTCTTGGAAAAAGGTGGGAATTAGGAGCTTTCTTTGTCTTGAGAGAGGAATGACTCAAGTGCATGGATTTGGAAAATGCTTAAAATGGACTCCCACAGGTGAGAAGATGCATAGAATTGCTTTGTCAAACCTTCAACACATTAAATACAACAGATTTTTAATATCTGGACCCTTCAGGAGAAAACTGTGATACATGCCCCTGCTCCTTTTGGACATACAAATGGATTTATACTAACAGCTTTCATTATTATCTTATATGCAAAAAGGACCATCAATCTAATTATTGAAAAATACATGCCTTTGATGTCAAAATGAAACCCCCACTCCATACCTACTAGTTTTCTCTTGCAACAAAGGAATTTGAAATCTTTACAGGCTCATCTCCTTTACTTAAGATAATATTTTTAAAATAAAATGAGTTAGTGAATGATGAAAAGAACATTTTTTCCAGCATTTCAGGCTATGAAAAATATTTTGTACCTAACTCTATTAGAATATTTTTCTACCTACGGAATAATTCAACCTTAAGTTGTCACAGTACATGGACAACTTCATATAATGTGAATTTCAATACTAGCATCAAGCTCTTTCCAAGTGCTTTCATGCATTAGGCTGGACATGAAATCAACCTTTGAATGTGGTTTCTTCAGCAGGTTACCCAAAGACTTCATTTGGGCACAAAGAATAAGTCTTTTCAAGATATTCCTTATTGTTCTTCAGACAATCACTAGGAAAAGTTCAATCTCACTATATCAAGCTTACCTTCAGGAGATGGTGATTCAGAGTAGTCAATCAAAAACATTTAATTAATAGATGCTCTTCAGGACTTTAGAGGACTGACACACTCTGGAGATATGAACTATATCCAGTCATATTGTCACATCAGAGATTTTCTAAAGGAAGAAAAGTTTCTTCACTAGACCATTCTGAAAAAATGGAAGCAATCTATAGGGTTGCTACCTAAGTTTTTTGCTGTCTTCCCATTTATTACTGAGTAAGAGCTATCTGGTCCCATAGCTAAAAGTGTGTACTAGCTGTTGGAATGGAGACAAATATCTATTAAATACAAACACTAGAAATATCTAAATGCATAACAATACCCACCAATTATAATTCATCCTGATCCCACTTTCAAAACCATGTACAGGTAACAGTTCACTGATGTAATATGAACTCCTTGGCTACATGCTGCAATTTTATTAGGTCCTAATCCTCATTCTTTTTACAGAAAACATACTGGAAAAACGTAACTTTTTCAAACAGCACAGAAAGTCTGTTTTCTGTATTGATACTTTTTTTTCAATAGTTGTCACAAAAATAAACTTCTCAGTGTCTTAAATATTTTCTCCAAAATTATTCCACCCTTCAGACAAAATTAGTATCTTTCCTAACTCTGTAAATGATTTCTGCTTTTGTTTCTGCTTCTTAGCCAGACCTCACTCCACCTCTCCTGATCTGCACTAGTTTACATCCAATTGTCATCACTCATGTTCTGCTATTTAGGCACAAAAATAAAACTTCTACATTTGCATGAATTTTTTTTTTTTTCTCCAAAGAAGAGAAAAGCATGAAAGAATGAAAGAAAAATTATTTTGAAATCATACGCTTTTCTGCAACATGCTGCAGCACTTTGACCAAATGGCAGATTACTCTCTTACTGTTAAATGAAGTAAATCCCACCCAATGAGACCAATGAAACCTGTCTTTGACATTTTTCTTAGGGTAGGCTCAATTGTCCTCTCTCTTTCATGTCTCTTTACAATAAGTGCCTGAGGAAAACTTCGTTAACTTCAAGGGGATATGTAACTTTTAGAAGGCTAAATTTGGTCAAATGAATATTCACCTTCTCATGTTTGTCCTAGTACCTGCTCTGTAACAATCACGCTATTTTCTCCCTTGTGGTACACAAAGGAGAACGTGAAGCCAGCAGTGCCTTGTCAAGTTTTCCAGTCCACCCTTGTCCTATGCTTTTTAAATTGTAATGCAGCAATCTTCTTAGTGAAATTCACCAATGCTGTGTAAAGAATTGGGATTGCTTCCTCACTTCTATAAAATCACCAGAACCGACATCTGAACTGAAGGAGTTCCTGAAATTCTTAGGCTCAGGTGGGTCTTCTGCTGGGTACTAGTATGACAGCATGATAAGACTCAGGTGGATATAGTACAGCTGGAGCATGGAAGCCATGTGGTCGTTATGGTGCCTTCTGGGGGTGTCTCTGATCTGACAGTTAGTGGATCCAACAGCAATGATACTGTGGTATTCACCTGCTATTCAACCTAATGAGTTGGGATGCTCCTTCAGGGGACCATCACTTCCCTCAGGTGACTTCAGGTGCATCTTTTCAAAGGGTGTGAGCATTTGTGTAATTGTAATCCTTTAAATTAATGATCACACAACCTTTTGAAATCATTTGCTACTTGAGAACACCCTTAGCTTACTGTTGTTACGTGCTGATTTGGAGATACAAAGCAAGACAGAGGATGAAGTGTAAGCCTTTGGTCACTGCAATCATGCAGTTAAAATGGTGTTCACACAAGCACATCCTACTATGTTAAAACACTCCACCACAGGAGGATATTGTTTTGCCCTACTACTGAAAAATTAACGGAGACATTTTTAGGCAGAAAACCTGTGAGTATGAGTATAAACAGCAAACTGTACTGCATATATAAACAAACACATTACATTTATTAAAAAAGAAAAAAAAAAACAACATCTCTGCAGTAATCAAATTATTTGATGTGAAGGTTTTACCTTTCTGAACAATAAGAAAGCAAATAAGCACAGGACAAAAGCCATTTGGTTTCATTAACTGAAATGACCTCCTCCACAGATAATTACTTTCCCCTCAGTCTCACATTTCACTGAAAACTTGGTGCATTAAAAAGTATGGTTCACTTCTTTATTTTTCTCTATTTATTCAAGGCTTATCACAATAATACAATCTGTCATTCTTTATACAGTCACACAGCAAAATACGAAACAGCTGGTTAAAAAAAACAGTTCAAAGCTTTCCTTATATGGCACATCCCTGGCAAATGCCTCTCATGGATATCACAAAAATGTAATTATATGGTCATGGGGTTTTATCGTTCGGATACAGTCAGTATTATTCCATTTGAATTTACTACATGGGACTTTTAGTCTAGACAAAGCATGAAAGCAAAGCATGGGATGACAATGCCTTTTGCTATCTCAAATATCCTCATCAGTCATATGTTAGGGTGCCTGCATCATCTACCTTGATCCTCCCTTTTATCATGAATGAAAATGTATTTTCAAACTGACTAGCCATTAATACAGTGCCAGTGTTGAGGATTTATGGGACTTCCAAATAACAAGTTTTTCCTTCTTCCTTATAGATATATCAGTAATATAAATGAATATGCCACACAATCTGTGTACACAGTAGTAGAAAAATAAACTAGAAACATATCCAAGGCAGTAAAGAAAAATATGATATTGCCTTAATTTCTGGGAATTTCCTTTACTGTAGTCACTCTGTCAAAGCTGTGCACAATATGGACACTGGAGTGTTAATGATAAATTACTTGTCTGCAATATTTTAACTATGAATCTGTTATAATAGCAGGACATATCAGAGAGATTTCACAGTATTAAGAAATCATAGAGTTCTGTTTGCTACAGACACAAAGGAAAAATTAGTGAAAGTGCAGATGCATTTTATAGTAAACTATGTTTGGAGAATGAGATCACAGTCTATAAGAACTTTCATCAGTGAGAAGAGAGGACATTACTCTTAAAACTGCAAAGCCAGAATTATCCTTGTGCCCTTGTTTCACATCTACAAATGTTTTTTTCTCAAACTTAAGTACTATAATGCTGTAAAGCATAAAATGTTCATATTCACATCATTCTATCAGAGGAAACAGAGCAGAATTTCTGCACTCAATAAAGTGTAACTTTGCCAAAGTCACAGATTAAACTGAAATATAAAAGCTCAGAATGAGATTCTGTTTCTTGCAAGTCTCACAATCTTCCTTTCAAACGGAAGAAAACTTAAGAATCCATTTGCATGTCACATTTTATTTGAGACATTTTAACTAGCTTAAAATATTAAAAACCTCATATTATACCTGATAAATATTATACCTTAAAATGCCTTATACCAAAAATTTTATGATCGTTTAAGGAGGAGAAGCTACTTCCATTCCATTTATTGAGGCTGTCTGTAGCAGACTTTCTTTTCAGATCATCTGAATACATCTTATTTAAGATTTGAGATGCAAATATAATAAAAGACAAATCTAAATTATATTATATACTTCAGTAATCAAGCGCAGACAAATGAAGTAGGCATTCATGGCCTCAATTTTCTCAAAAGCTGAATAGTTGATAATTATAGCAGACAGTATTCTAACCCATTTAAAATACCTGGTAATACTGTATCTTTGTTACTAGGAAACCATTAACACATTATAGGGAATATGAAATCCCATAGTAATGCATAATTTTTTTTTATTTAGCTTTCCCTTTTCCCTTTTAACCCTTCAAAATTGATATTTTTCCGTGTTCTATATTGAAGAAAGAAAATACGTTCCCGCACTCATGAAAAGTATTATATTTAAGGTAAAAATTCTTTACATATTCACATGGCTGATAGTGCATTGTCAGTCCAAATTTACACAAATTTATTAATATGTCTCATAACCTAGAACAAGTATTTTAGGCAAAAGAGATTTCTCTGACACTTATTTGAATCTAAAAGGGGTGCCATTTTTTATTCATGGATACAGTTTATGTGATAGTACCACATCTGCTGAAAAGCAATTTAAATATGCATAGCATCTTAGTTTGGGGAAAAGAAAAAAAAAAAAAAAAGAAAAAAAAGTATGAAAAAACAATAATTCATATGTTAAATGGAGTAACAATGTTGTTACACTTCACTCAGTGAAGACCAGCATGCTCCTGCATGGGGATTGGGAATAAATAAATAGGCATGCAGGATGTAAATTTTGTTAAGCCAGCATTGCTGCTGAACTCCTTAAACTGAGAAACGGAAGTTCCACTGAACTCAGAACAGCCTTCAGCCTGTTCAGTCAGTACTAATCGTAAGGTGCTACTTCAATAGTTTAAGTTATGAATGGGAATAGATCATATAATATCGAGGATATAATTGACAAATTACAATTTACAATTAAGACTGATAAATAGTGATGGAAAGCCATAAAGAATATCCATATAAAGAAACAAGCGTTTGACAAAGCTGTGGAATAAGGACTACATGCTGGGGAAGAAAACAACTCAGAAAAGATGGTCAAAAGATGGTCACAGTGAACAAGCAGTTCAGAGAGATCCTGGCATCACTCTTTGATGTAAATGCAGGGGAGTTTTTGAGAAGAGTTGAGAGATTATCTTTTCCCTTATATGACATTATCAGACTAAAATTCTGCATGTATTTCTTGCATTTACACACCTAATAACTGTAGAAAAATTACATTAGGAACAAGAAACATGACTCAAATACTTTAGAGCTAGGAAAGCACCTTTTAGATGTATACTGAAGGTTCAGCTTATCAAAAGGAAATGTAAATGATTTGTGTACTTTTTCTGGGACATAAAATATTACATATTAATGGGTTCTGTTTGGTCAAAGTCTTAAACATTCAGTTGCATAAGTTGCTGAGACACTTCAATTTCTAATTACATTACCTCTTGCAAATAGTTTCACTCTTACCCAATAAGAATTCTATGTACCACAAATGGATATTGTGTCTGTTTCTTAACACGTGTGTACATATATCCTACAAATGTAAAAAATAAGAATCTAAGCTTCTTGGATTTCGAAATCAGATGCAATTGTTCTTTCACTCCTCTAAATTAAAAAAAANTTTATGAATGTACTTGGAGATGAGGGAGTATCAAATATCTACACATTCATGAAAAACTAATGGAGAAAAAATCACTTAGTTTTCAAGACATGTATGACAATATAAAAGTCTACACCATTCCTTAAAATACCATCTTCTTTTCTCCAATTATATGTGCAACTTTAAAAATTCTTACAAAAAATGGAAAGCTAACAGAGAAAGGCTGTCCAGTATTTCATTAATCAAAACCCCCAGAAATTCAGATTGACTGATTTTAACAACAAAATGTATCAGCAATATATCAGAAAAATACATTACTGTGATAAACAATAAGGTGTCCTTCTAAGTCTAAAAAAAGAAACCATCTAAAATCTGCTTATTCCTAGACAAGGGTTATTTTTTCAGATTTGCTGACATAAAAGGTAGTGTCAATGAAGATCCACTTTGATAAATAACAGCAATGTGTGTACAAACATGCAGTGTTCACTTTCTCGGTGTTGTCCATTTGAATTTGAATTGAGAATTAATATTTCCAATTTATTTACTGCTTGTTTATGTTTGTTTAAATAAAACAAACTTAAGAATACAGGTGCAGTTGTATAGAATAATAGCATCATGCTATTCATCTTTTCCTTTCTTTGCAAAAATTATTAAAGCAACATGTCATATTTATGACATTCAGGAGAAAGGATCAGTGTAATAAACCTGCAACACATATTGTGCTGGCAGGAGACTGATTGGCTTTTTCCTGGCACAACTCACGCAATCTGGATAATGGCCACCATATTGACTTTCACATTGTAGGCCATGAGAGGACAGGATGCTAATCTTATCATGTTTGTACAGTGACTCATCTTCCACATAAGTAATAGAGGCAGAGAAGCACTAATATCTTTGTAGTAAGTCTTTCCACATTACCAGAATCTGTGGGGTGAAATATGGGTGGTAGTGGGGCAAGGAAGGAAAATTTTAAAAAATGAGTAAAAGGGGAGGATTATGTAGAATTGCTGAGCTTTGCAGTTCCATCTGCGATCTTCTTCAAAAATGAAAATTATTAATTCCTTGCTCTCACAGCTAGGGCAAATGATAAGAGTGGAGAATTAAGCCTACCAAATCTCACATTCCAGAAAAAAAAAATGGTATTATGACCTTCACACTTTCAGCTCTTCTTTGGAGAAAAGAAGAGGAATGTAGAAGGCTGAGGTTAGATCATGCAGGAGAATTTAAGAATAACTGGGGAAGGAAGCGTGAGGGAAGCCAAATTAGTTGCAGTAGACAGTGGTACAGGACAAAAGAATAGTGACTGGTTTACAGAAGGACTCAGTGCATCAGGCAGGCCTGAGAAATAACAGAGAGGCAAGAATTGTAGACATTGTAGGGTGCTGGTATGAGGCTATATGAGTATATGATATTTGGTAAGGTACTTTTTTTAAGAGCTGGCTTGCCCTGGTGTTGGAGACAGTAGTGTTTTCATTGCTCTTCATCTCTGTGGTGCTTCCCCATAGTTGCTGACTGTAAGATTAATGAAAGACAAGACAGAAAAAACATGTGACTGGGTGAAAAGAGAATGCTAGAGCAAAGGAAGAGTATTGAGTAATGTCAGCAGCTGTGATGAATTTCTAGCACTCTAGTAGGGCTGCTGGAGGAGTGAAATGCATGCGATTTGGCAGATTAGAAAATAAATCTATGCCCAGAAAATGCTGTTGGCTGTTGCAGTCTTTCTCCTTTAACCTAGAAGGCTTTCAAGATTAGCTGTGGATGCAAGAAATGGCTATGAGTTCAACAAAAAGAGCTATATTTCATCAGAAGGAGGAGCCCAAGTGAAACACTTAGCTTCAGTCCTGAATGCAGTGGCAAAGAGAAGCAATAAGAGCTGGTGTGATGAACACTTTGAGTGTCCAAATAGGAAAGGATAAGAAAAGGCTGAAAGGAAAAAAGGCAGCTCATTGCAGATTTTGGACAGGAAAGCAGGCTTGCTATTGATAATACCGAAATTGAACTTTGCATGAACTTTAAAGTACATACCCATTTCCTATTTAGAAGGCACTTGGGAGACATGAGAAAACCACAAACCGATGAGGGAACATTACATTACTAAGAGGGTCCAGTATAATGATAGTGAATGGGAGCAGAGCAATTACATGATCTGCTGGGATGGCAGCCACAGAAGAAAGGATCTTTGGAGGGAACAGCACAGTGCTATGGAGAATCACTTTATTTTAAGAGCAGGAACTGTTTGGAGGAGCCCTGCATAACTGCATGCAGCAATCAGAAGGAGGAGTTAGGAGACTATTTCAGAGATAGGGAGAGATACGCAAGACAGCATTTGTCAGAAAAAGGTTGATGAAACAGTGATAAGATCTGGAGAAACTGTTAGACAACAGCAGAAGAGACTGAGGAAGAATGAAGAATACACTGAAAGCATGTGAGCAGAAACAGAAATGGAGTTGGAAATCACCTTGTGATTGGCAGGAAAGCTATTTAGCAGAATGCAGCAAGAGATCAGCGGGAAGGTCTGGGGAAAAAAAAAAATGCCAGAAAAACCTCAAAAGTAAAAGGAAGAAAATCGTCATGATCATGTAGAGTACATTTTCATATGAAATATTACATAGAACTCTTATGTAAAAAATATTCAGGGCTTTGCATTTATCTGAATGCCTATGATTTTTAAGAAATAGAATTGAATGATGATTTGTATTTTGTAGAGTATCTGCTACTCTGAGATCCTCATCTTGACTGAGGCCTCTGAAGGTTACTATACCACACATACTCTATTATACCAGTATTATGTGACAGTAATTTCATTACTTCCATACAACAACTAGCGTGTAAATAATATAACTTTGGGTGTATTCTTTGTGTTTGTGTGTGTGTAAGACCATTTAAGTCACATATACTCAGACTTACTTAATTTGCATCTAGAAAACATACCTAGAGTGCTTTGGTTACCCCACCACTAGGGCTATAGGTGACTCAGAGCAGATCTTATGACAGGTATCTTTCTGGTTATTGTAGCAGAGGCACATAAATCCTTTGCTTCCCCCAAAGCCATGACACAACATTTAGTAAATCTGTCATAATCAACTGGGTCTTTCATGACCAGTATTCTAAAAGTACTTTGTTTCTTGAATGCCTCTTGAAAACCAAAGAGGTCATGTAAGACAACATACTAGTAGTATCCAGGATGAAAGCTGACGTGCTTTGCTGAAAGTTGGGATTAAAATGTTTCTGCTTCAGTATTTTAACTTGACTCCTGAATTCTGTTTGTACAAAATCAAGCAGAATTAAGCCTTTTAATTTCTGACAATGATATTAGTGCTAAACAAAGAATTTTTAACAAAAATATTATTAGTCAAATGAAATGAAAGGACTCAGAATTACTTTTACACACAGAGGGAAAAAAAAAAGAGAAACTAGAGCAAAAGAGTTATTAATAAATCAAAAGGAAGAAAATTAGTGATGATTATATAATTGCTGGGGTGCTGACGACCCGCTTTTTAATGAGGGAAAAAGCGTGGGAAGTAAGTATAATGTGGAAGTAATGAAGCTTCTCTAAATACAGCTGTTTATAAAACAGAGGTAAAAGCGTGCAGGAATGTATAATGGCTATATCAGCATATTGCTTCTTTGTGCTGAAAGTATTGACAGTAGCCAGATTCTCTTCTGCTTAAACTGCTGCAACTACCTATTCAAGGAGCACAAGAGTTATATCAGGATTTCTAGCAAATAGCATTCAAACTAAAATAATCTGAAGTGAATTGTCTAACTAATTTACTGGCATTGTTCTTGAAAGTCATAAAGAAATGAGAACACATTCCAGATACAATTCTGGCGTTTAAATGAATATTTTTTTTTTTCCTGGTAACTAGTGTTAATGAGCTTGACATATGCCTTCTAAAAGACAAAATGTGTAATTATCTAAAGTTTGGAAAAAATGGCTGTTACATATCTGAAAAAATGTCTGTAGTTTTGTAGTTTCTTAGTGGACTGTAGTCAATTTCTAATGTCCACATAATTTTTTATCTCTATTGACATTCCAATCAAGCAGGACAAGACTGAAATGGGTATTCCAGGGAAGCTCACTTTACCTTTATGGATGACACCAATAGGAATCCAGGGTCATATTTGAGGCATCCAGCAGATAAATGTAAAGCAGTTATTAACAATTCCTGAAATTCCATGTCCCCACTGACTGGAAGCGATAGCCAATATTATTTCAATTTACAAGAAGAGTGTGAAGGAAAACACAGTAATCCACTGACCTGTTAGTCTAACCCCAGTACCCACAAAAATTATGGAGAAGATCATACTGGGTGATACTGAAAGACATTTTAAAGAACAATGCAATCATCAGGCACAAAGGGAAGTACTGATTAACTTTTTATATCCTTCTGTGATAAGGTCACCTGTCTAGCAGATGAACAGAAGAGGTGGATGCAGTTTTTCTGGATTTTAGTAAGACTTCTGGTACTGTCCTTCACAATATCCTTCTGGACAAGTTGTCTGACTGTGAGATGAGCAGGCCCATGGTGTGCTAGGTGAGGATCTGTCTGAAGAGCAGAGCTCAAACCATTGTAGTGACTGGGGCTGCATCTGGCTGGTGACCAGTCACCAGCAGTCTGTGCAACATTTGTATCAAGGTACAATATTTTTATGGATGTTCTGGATGCAGGAGTTGAATGCACCATTAGCAAATTTGCTGATGATGCTAAATTGGGAGGTGCTACTGAGTCTCTCAAGGGACAAGAGGCCTTGTAGAGGGACCTAGATAGATTGTAGCATTGGGCTATCATCAGTGGCATGAAATTTAAAAAGAACAAATGCCAGATTCTGCACCAGGGATGGAGTAATGCAGGGCACAACTAGAAACTGGAGGCGGAGTGGATGGAGAGCAGCCCTGCAGAAAAGGATCTGGGGGTACTGTTTGACAGCAGGCTCAACATGAGTCAGCAGTGGGTCTTGGCAGCCAAGATGGCAACCGGCATCATGGGGTGCATCAAATACAGAATAACCAGCTGCTTAAAAGAGATCATCCCTCTGTACTCAGCACTGGTGTATTCTCACCTAGAGTACTGTGCTCTGGGCCTCACAATTTCAGAAGAGTGTGAAGGTACTCAAATTCATCCAGAGATCAGCAAAGCTGGTGAAAGGGCTGGAAGGCATGTCCAATGAGGAGTGGCTAAGGACTGTGGGTTTGCCT
This sequence comes from Thinocorus orbignyianus, assembly GCA_013400375.1. Taxonomy (NCBI): domain Eukaryota; kingdom Metazoa; phylum Chordata; class Aves; order Ciconiiformes; family Thinocoridae; genus Thinocorus; species Thinocorus orbignyianus. Next base: position 312,479 of record VXBW01003509.1, read on the forward strand.
GGTTTGGAAAAAAGAAGACTGAGGGGTGACCTCATTGCTCTCTACAGCTTCCTGAGGAGGGGAAGCAGAGAAGGAGGTGCTGAGCTCTTCTCCTGAGTATCCAGTGATAGGACACATGGGAATGGTTCAAAGCTGCATCAAGGGAAGTTCAAGCTCAACATTACGAAGCATTTTTTTACAAAGAGCATGGTAAAACACCAGAATAGATTTCCTGGGCCAGTGGTCAATACTACAAGCCTGTCAGTACTTAAGAGGCATTTGTCCAATTCCCTTAATAATTCGCTTTGACTTTTGGTCAGCCCTGAATTATCAGGCAGTTGGACTAGGTGATTGCTGTAGGTCCCTTCTAATTAAATATTCTATTCTATTCTATTCTATTCTATTCTATTCTATTCTATTCTATTCTAAATATACTTGTACACAAGCCGGTCCCTGTCTCCAATCTCTGAGATCATGGGTGAATTCTCACAAGTAGAAATTTCACAGGCTTTTTCTCCATAAAATGCAAGAGACTGTAAGAGAATTCATGAGGGATATAAACAAAAATAATCCCATACATAGTAAACTGCAAGGACCAAATTAAAGCAGGGAAATTAATCTAAAATTTCACACATAGAATGAACAGTCATATAAATGCACAGTGATATCAATATGTGCCGGGTGCTCACCAAGGCAACACGGAATACATTGCAAATTACTTACCCATATTGGCTTGATAGTCAGTAAACAACCCAAATGCTAGTTTTACATGCAAGAAAAATCTAATGGGAGTAAGTAAAGAGGAAAAAACCTTTTCTTTGTTCCTGTTCATCTACAGGAAAAATTACATCAGTATTCTTGTATAGTTAAAAAATTGGTTTACATTTTAAAAGTGTTTTTATACTTAAAATGGAGAACAGATATTTCAAAGTTTCATTTTACATTCACAGGTCTCAAGAGTCAAATTCAGTTCTGATGTCACACAAAACTCTCAATGTACCTAAGTTCTTCTGCATTTATGTTCAAGACTGTGCAGCTATAAAGGATACTAGATTTTTTTCTTGTAAATAAAAAATCATTTATTCTAGGAAGTAGTATTTGCACAGTGCCTATTATGACAGGATATGTCTCTAATTGGTGTCTCTGGTAACATTTAAAATACAAACACATCTAGTCTGCACAGTACCAAATCAAAACAATACTGGATTTACCTAATTCAATACCAAATAAATATGAAATGAAGCAAGAGTGCTAAATACCCTTATTTTATAACTCATTGAGCCTAATGTAATATATTTTATATACATTATACAATAACAGCGATTAAGGATGTGAACTGAGTGGAACCTAAATAGCTGAAACTGAAATCCAGTTTGAAATTCCTTGAACTCTTGTAGTACCCAGATCCAAGTATTGCCTTACACTGTCTTCTACGGTAAGGCAAGAGGGTGGATACGGTTTGGGAGCTTTGCTATAATGGAAAATCTCTTAATTTCTTAATGATTTTTCATGGTTTAAGCCCCCATGCAGCTGCTCACTCACTTGATTTGGATGGCAGAGACAATTGGAAGAGTAAAAGCAAGGAAAGAACTTGTGGGTTGAGATAAAGAGTGTTCTATAAGTAAAGCAAAAGCTGGGCACACAAGCAAAGCAAAACAAGAAATTCATTCACTACTTCCCATTGACAGGCAGGTGTTGAGCCATCTCCAGGAAAGCAGGGTTCCAACAAGCGTAACTGTTATTTGGGAAGAAAATTAGCATCAGTCTGTATATCTCCCCTGTCCCCTTCTTCATTCTTTCTCTAGTTTTTATTGCTGAGCACACTGTCATATGGCATGGAATATCCCTGTGGTCAGTTGGGGTCCACTGTCCTGGCTGTGTCCCCTCCCAACTTCTTATGCACCTGCAGCCCACTTGCTGGCAGAGCAGCATGAGGAGTAGAAAAGGCCTTGATGCTATGTAAGCACTGCAACAGCTAAAATATCAACACTATTTTCATCACAGAGGAAATCTCACAGAATAATGAACATTGCAGGCCTTTTTTTTCTTTTTTTAATTTTATTTTGAATTGTTGTTTTTACTACTCGTGTTTGTTGTGCTGACACCTCTGCTGTCACACTCCTAAATAAGGAGCCCCTGCTGTGATCCTTCTCTTCGTGATCTGCAATACACATGGTCACAAAATTTTTGGGAGGGAAAGGAAACCTTGGACAGTCCTTCTTTTGTCATGTAAACAAAAGTTTTGAGCCCTATTGAGGGCTGCCTTGCCCTGTGCAGACGACCTTTACCCAGGACACAAAGGACATAATTTTCTGGCCTACATTAGTTCAGATAAGATTATTGTATTCACCTCAGCTTAAAAAAAGAATCTCATCAGTTTTGTTATTTTTAAAAGAAAAAAAGAGAAAAAGATCAGGCATGCAGATGAGGTCTGCTTTAGCTAAATGTACTCTCTTCAGCTTTTCTGGCTTTTTAGTGGATGGTAATAGATGAAGATGGTCTGTCCCTCTGAAGTCCTCAGGGAATACTGGGCTGTTCAAGGGTATTCCTTGCTGGCAAGCCACCAACAAAAACAACTCTATACATTGCATGCTTCAGCAAATGTATAAATGGTTTACACATTTGACAGAATTTGTTATGCCAACCCTACTAGATCTCTTAAGAAACTGCAAACAGCGTTTGTTGGTGGGGTTTTGTAAATTTGATTTTGAGGGAAAAAAGATCCCATGTGTCATATTTATGCAAGTAAAGCATGTGGTAAGAAAACGAAAGTAGATTAATTTTCAATATTTTTTTTTTCTGTTTTAGCATTCTGCTTCCACAGAAACCAGTTTTTCTTGATTATCAGGAACAAGCAAGCAAAGACTAACCCGAAATGATCTGTCATTCAGGGCACCTACATCCTCTTTGGCAGTCATATAGTGCAAATAAAGAGCTTAACTTTTTTTGATGCATTAGAGTAAAATGTAGTTCCCAAATGACAGGTGGATAGATTCTACACGCCTGCATTTATCTTCAACTATGTCTGAACTATAATTCAGGAAAGCAAAATGGAAAATATCCTTAAAACATCAGCTCATTAATTCAACTTTTCAGCTCTTACAACAAAAGTATGTGAATCAAAAAACGTCGGACTTCATAGGCATGGCAAGGTAAATAAAACACCAGACAGTTAATTATCACAGGAACCTGTAGACTCAAGGAGTCACCCTTAAACCTACGTTACCAGTGCTGTGCAGCAAGAGGTACAACTATTATTGTTCTGCTCCTTGCATTATTCTTTGTCACTGAATTTCCATTGTGCAACTTCTTCCTGTGGCTCCCTTCTTTTCCTCTTTTCCTCCCAACATTAAGCACCCTCCAACCTTTTCTTCATGAGAGTGGTCAGTCTCTCTTCAGGAAAGGTGTAACTGCCTTCCAAAGAGTCATACCTGGCCCACTCAATTTCTTCTTAAAATACAGTAACAGGCTAATCAAGATCCATCAATGAAAAGAAGAGACACTATCTGTCATGGGTGAATATGTTGCTGCTTGACAGGAAGTAGGTGCACCCTGCCCATATTTCCGTATGGTAAAATACTGAATTACTTTAGACCTTCTAGGTTTAGGTCAAAATCTGAGTTTTAGCCAGTTTTTATACCCTGAGTAAACTTAGATTACAGTATCTATGTCCCTTTTTCTTTCACATTAGTACTATTCTGGTTGCAAGGGACTATTTGTTCTTTCAAACAGTTTCCAAGAATTTATCCAAGTCCCGAATGAAAGCTGAACCCTAAAAGGTCCTGCTACTTTGAACACATCTTTTGTTTTCTCCCCTCTGAGAGCACCCAAGCTGACTGGTATAAATAGAGACAAGTGGCAATTTTTATTCTGAAAACTTGGAAATATTGGATTAATACACATATCATCTAGCAATTTGTAAGGAACAAAATGTCTGGAGAAAATAGAATGTTAATTTAAGTCAGTTTAGAGCAGGAGCTGCATGGGAGGAAATGCTACGGGTGCACAGGGCTTACCCTGAATTACCTCCCAGCATGCATAGCAAAGGATGTATGCAACATTCTAATAAACTTCCACCTCTGATACGTAGCTGGTACCAGAAGGCAACACAATGCTGAGATAATTTGCATATTTATTAGTGGTTTAACCAGACAGAAAGACCGACTGGATATGGTAGTACAGAAGGAGGGAGACAGCATACCACAAAAGATGGCTGAAGGGTTGAAAAGAAGATCACATTTAAAGTTAGTTTAACTACTAACATTTGACTTCTATCATTTTGAGAATTAGGACCTGTACTTTCTCTCCATACCCTTCTCAGAAAGCCTACCCTCCCTATATTTTATACCATGACTTGTATGATTCCATTATAAGAAATTAAAGAAATTATGTAGGTGTAGCCAACAAAAATATTGAACAGAATGTTTAACTGTCCACAATAGTGCAGCAAATGTATACAGGTGCAACAGCTTCAGAATAATAGAATCCTAGAATGGTTTGGGTTGGAAGGTACCTTAAAGATCATTTAGTTCCAAATCCCGTCATGGCCAGGAATACCTTTCACTAGATCAGGTTGCCCTTAATTAATTTTATTTCTTAAAAACGTAAGTCTTTCTCTTGTCCTCCAAGAAAAATGATGCCAAAAGTGCTAACACAGTTGTCCTTATTCCTCTATGGTCTAGTTTATCTGCATTCAGCAGTAAAATCTGGATTGATCTCACCTACCTTTGAATTTTCAACTGAATTTTAAATGCATGGCAGTGGACAATGTTCGAAGATGACTTTGCAGTCAAAAAATGGAGGTATCTGTGACCCAGAAATGCAGTTCACATTTCACTCTGTGCAGATTATAGTGGGATGTATGACCATCCTGCTTCTAGCTTAGATTAGGGGGAATTAATTCCTGACTCAGTCTTACACATTCGTAGCACATGCCTTGCAGCATGTGGCATGTTTTCTGGCCCAAATGTCATTAGTGAAATCAGCAAAGTGTGGCAGTGGACAAGCGAAATCAGGATTCTAGAGATCCCCCTTTGAAAAAAGATGTCAATGCGGCTAAATTTAGCAAAAGCATCGGATTTTTTCTGGGGGTGTTTTGTATGACTGTAGAAAAGTAAGTCAATCCTGATTCTATAGTTCAGCATTCACATATTGCCACAACAAAACATCAAAATCTTAGGCTTTATCTTATTATGTTTCCTGAATTATCTGTATTACCTGAAAACAAACAAACAAACAAACAAAACCCAAAACACCAAAACCCAACAAAATTCAAGTATTGTAGATAGTTTTGACATTGAATGGAAGGAAAATTAAATTTGGTTTTGGCTGTACCTTAACTTTGATTTTTTTCTGGTTATCTAAGGTTTTGGTTTTGCTGCATTCTAGAAGGGCGTAAAACCAGAAGATCTTAACTTGGCATTAGCAATGATTCTTGACACTGAATATAGACATCACACAGAAAAAGAAGGGTGAGCTTTCCTTTAATTTAGCACTGCCATGACATCATCTAGAATAATTCATTCTAATCTTAACACTACTGAGATTTTAATAAAACTGTGAGACTTCAGAAGTGGAAAACAAATTACTAAGAAGATGGTATGATAACATTTTTTGAAAGGTGACTTTTTCTGCAAGTAGTGAAAAAGTGGAAAATGTAACAGCATTCATAAAATACAGAAAATTGTAAATACAAGGAATAGCTGAAGTTATTCTGAAAGATTCTGACTTAGTGAAATAGCAAAACTGTATAAAAAGAATATGACTGAGTAGTTTGTTTAAAAGGGTGATACAGATTTCGTGTTGAGTAATTCCAAATGGTACCGGGAAGTATCTGGTAGGTGCTATAGGAGACAGTTTTATGTTATTAGGCATAGATCTCTTAACCTGACTATTCAAAGTTGTTGAACATGTGCAGCCATTGACAGGTCAGAATGCTCTACCCTGCTAAAATCCATATTTTTTGCTTCAGGTAAGAGTAATCTGTTCTAGGTTTAGCAACCAAGCTATCCAAGCTAATTTAGATGCCTAAGTCAGAGCTAATACCCACAGATGTTCTTGATAGCTAAAGGAGAGATGATCCCAAACTGGGAGGAGTGGGTGATACACTAGAGTTGTGCTGGCAACCAGAGTAATGTCGACAAGCTGGAGAAATGACCTGACAGGAAACTCATGCAAAGAGAAGTGTAAAAGCCCTTCACCCCAAGCACCAGCAAATGCTGGTGACCATCCACCTGGAAAACAGCTTAGCAGAAAATGACCTGGGGGTCCTGGTGGACAATAAGTTGGACATGAGCTAGCAATGCATCCTTCCTGCAAAGAAAGTGAATAGTATACTGGACTGCATTAGAAAGAGGGCTGCCAGCAGGTTGAGGAAGGTGATCCTTCCCCTCTACTCAGAACTGGTGAGGCCACAACTGGAGTACTGTGTCCAGTTCTGGGCTCTCCAGTAGAAGAGAGATATGGAAATACTGAAGAGAGCCCAGTACAGGGCCACAAAGATGACTGTGGGACTGAAGCAAGTGACGTGTGAGGAACGGTTCAAAGACCTGGGGCTGTTCAACAGAAGAGAAGGCTCAGAGGAATCTTATTAATGTACATAAATGCCTGAAGGGAGATTGTAAGGAAAATGGAGCCAGATTGTATTCAGTGGTGCCCAGTGACAGGACCAGACGTAACTGACAAAAACTGAAACACGGAAAGTTTCCTTTTAATATGAGGAAACACTTTTTCACTGTGAGAGTGACCAAGCACTGGCACAGGTTGCCCAGGGAAGTTGTGGAGCCCCCCTCCTTCAACATATTTAAAAGCCATTTGGATAGGGTCATGGGCAACCAGCTCTAGGTGGCCCTGCTTGCACAACAGTGTTGGACCGGGTTATTTTCAGGGATCCCTTCCGAACTCAGACATTCTTTGATTCTGTGAAGCTTACATATTCCATCCTCAATAAAAGCTTGTTTCTTTCACTTTATTATGAACAGAAAAGATGGAAAATATCTGGGTCTTAGAGGTTCAGATTCTAGACATACTAAGTTAGGCTAGATGAATTTAATTATTTTCACTCACAGTTACAAAAATGCAGATTTAATTTCTTAACTAGCCAGCTTTCACGTACATAGGCATAGGAAAGATAAAAGCTTGTTTCTTTCACTTTATTATGAACAGAAAAGATGGAAAATATCTGGGTCTTAGAGGTTCAGATTCTAGACATACTAAGTTAGGCTAGATGAATTTAATTATTTTCACTCACAGTTACAAAAATGCAGATTTAATTTCTTAACTAGCCAGCTTTCACGTACATAGGCATAGGAAAGCCCTTAAGATGACTTCCACATTTTTTTTAAATTTCATTTTCACCAGTTCAGTAAACTGTGAACAAGGTCCATATTAGAATGTGAAGATCATAAAACTTCCTGTTCCATAAATACTGATATCTTATCTGCTCCCAGCTAACTTTTTTCTTCTGGAAATGAATGCACAGGCGAAGAAAAATAAAATTACATAGTCTAAGCACAGCAAATACAGCACAACTGTTGTCAACAAAAACTACCACGTAATTGTAACATAATCTTTCCAAATTTTTTACCTTGGGCTTATTCTTGGTAAATGTTATTCCTGTAGCTAATTTATTTTGTAAGTGGAAATTTTGCAAACCATTTTGAAGTAGCTTGAAAACAGCCAAACAAAGGCACAAAGAAGTTGATCAACACAAAGTGTAATTTTTCACTGGTTTTTCTTCCCAAGGTAAGAATATAAAAAAAAGTTTACTGGAAGCCACTCAGTAAACTGATGTTACTTAAAGCTTTGTAAATATAAAACTAAGACAAAATTATGATATACATAAGTATACTGAATTTTTAAAGTACTTCCTCAGTTTATTCATGTAAATAGGATCAGATAGTGTAAAGAATTACAATTCTTTAGCTGAAAGTTATAATTCCCATTCATCACCCTCCTCAGCTGAAATACAGTCACTGTAGTTGAGACAAAGGAACATTTAGACTGGAAGTGACCCTGGGAGGTCTCAACTTTATCCTTCTGCTCAAAGCAGAGTCAACGCAGAATTCAGGGCAAGTTGCTAAGTCCACGCTGAGTATTCTGAATCACCTCAGTTTTCCCTATGCATCCAGAACTGGCTTTCAAGCAGGCTTACTTCTCATGGACCAGCCTGAAGTTCTCTGGATTGCGCTTCTTGCTATTTTTGAGGACAGGACATTTGCTTTTTTCCAGTCACGAGGAACCTCCCTGCCCCAATATCTATGTCCATTCGGAAATTATACCGCCACCACTCTCTTCATCCTTGGAGGCATTCCATTTTATCCCATGGACTTTGATGGGTCAAGATTTCTCAAGAGAACTCTGACTCAATTTTTTTCCACTACTGTTACTTCCTCTCCTCTTTAAATCTGGTCCCTAAACACAAAGGCACAAGTGCAGTCTAAGGTACCAGCAACTAAATTTTCCCAACTGCGTGTGCAATAACTGGAAATTGAAGTGAGACAAACTCCTATACCACCCATACATTGTCATGAGAGTATATCTAATTGTGTACTAAATGGGTTCTTAAGTCAGTTGTATCTTAGAAAATTATACTGAGAGTGATCTAATTTTATTCAGATATCTAAAGTTTAACTGCATAAAAGGGTCATCATGATAGTTTAAACCATCTCATGACAGGATCAGAAAAGCAGAAGAAAAATGAAGGAAGTTGTAGCTATGAGGGCAAAGAAAAATCAGAAACACCCGTCACAGAATCACGTACTCAGCTGAATGCCAGCACCCTTGACCATTTTTAAAGCCCTTGGAAACAGACAGCTCCAACAAACAAGTCATGTTACTCTAAACCAGAGCCAACAAATAGTCTTGTGGGTGGTGGTGGTGACTACAGAGTTAGGATGGGGTGTGTCTACCTTGGAGACAAACCATCACTTGATGAATGTTGATTTCCACAGTAGTTTCAACTTAACAACAGTCATAACTGACCCACAAACAGATGTCTTGATGTAATTCAGTGGACACTATGGAGGGAAAAGCATACAGTAAAGCTAGGGCCTATTTCAGATAGCAATGTCAGCCCAGTAAATGCTTGTCAGATTGCATCCTTGGGTGAATACAATTTATATAGAATCAATGAATCATAGAATTGTCCGGGTTGGAAGGGACCTTCCAGATCATCGAGTCCAACCATATCTAAGGTCAGACTAGACAGATCCCATCTCTTATGTGTACATAAGGTAACCCTGAAAGATTTAATGCATGAAATATTTGAAGTTCTATCTCAAAAAAATAAAAAAAAAGGACTTACCTCCAATACTTTCTGTTATTTCTTTGTATGTTGGTTGTAGACAGTTGAATTGTGAGAGTCTTATTATACATAATGGCAAGTTATTTTCAAAAATAGACTTGGGAAGTTTGAACCAAAGATATGAGCATTTCCAGGAGTGCATCAAACAAATAGTTATGGAGTAATATTTGAAGATTCATGTGTTCTGGATGTGAATGTTGGTTTAACTCATTTCCTTGTTTTTCTCTTTTTACTTTGAGAGAAATTAATCATTCATTTCAGCAAATTTTATTCTAAATATAATCTTTTGGTGGCTTAGTTTGAAGGAAATTAATATTTGTTCTTGGTGGAAGAAAAAACAAACAGTGTTTTAGAAAGTCTGTGTTCGTAAATAAATATTTTGAGTATGCTGAGTTTTCTGTATAAGCATTTCCTAGCTCACTGTCCAAGTCTAACTTACCGGTTTTGTCTCTAAAACATTTACACTGTGCTGAAGTAGCTTAATAATTCAATAAATAAATTCACTCATTACTTATTTAGTATAGTACCAGATGAAAAGAAAGCAGCCAGTGTCACCCAGTTTTCCACTTTGTTAAAAACTATCACAGTAGTATTGACATTGAAAAGGAAGCAATATCTGTTACTAGGGTTTCTGAAGTGAAAAGGCAAAAAGGGTCTGTCGTGCTGCTCCTGGTGCTGTAGTTGCTGCTGATGAAATTTTCTCCATGTTGTTATAAATGATCTGGCCTGAGAGTTTCCATTTTGCTGTCACTCAGAGAAATGTTAATGACTTTTCAATCCCACTTTTCTTTTTTATGTCAGCGTGATACCTAAGTTCAAGGCACTCTCTTGGAATACATTTATGCTTATAAATTAAATCAGCAGGTGATCAATGTTTAATGTTTACACTGCAGACACCTCAAGATTCTTTAACACCTAATTATATTTGTATCATCAGATTACTGCAGAAAAAACTCTTGGACCAGATTCTTATCCACAGCAATACATGTTATTACATTGATTTCAGTGCTGTCCATTGAAATGAGGATTTATATGAATTAAGAATATAACTCTTAATGGAAGAGAAGTTAAAGTTGGGGGAAGGGTAACAGTACAGGAATGCCCTTTTCAAATTCTTATCAGAATTTATTTGTTTTTCAAAGATGGATTACAGAAGAAGAAAACCTGTCAAGGTTTGTATTAACCTTACATGTCTTAGCCCTTAAATTACAAAAAGTTACAGTAACACTCTTAGCAATAAATAAATAAGAATATTTAGGTAATAATTTGCACACCACCACCATCCAGTTTCCATTAGGACCAGGCTGTATGTATGCTTTTATAGCACAGCTGCCAACATAAAACATAAACATAAAGGATCATCAATTTTAATTTTCCTCCACACCTTCAATTTTAATATAAGAAAACAGAAGTGATGATACAGCAGAAATTGTTAGTCTCTCTTTTTTTTTCTGGATTCATTAAGGCTGGCTTTCCCACAGCAAACTTCAGAAATAAGATGAGAAATAGTGTTTTCACATAGGATTACTTGTCTCATTGTACCAATGCATTGTTTGTTTTATAATTTCTCTGAAAATACATGCTTTAAAACTAGTATTAGTTATTTACTGGTACTAAGAAACCATAATTTGAATCAGGGACCTATTGTATCTACTTGATTCAAACAAGGGAAAGTTAAGTTTTCCTGTCTATCCTAAAATCTGGCCAAAGACAAAAACTATAATCAGAGACTATAAAAACTGAGAACAAGAGAAAACAAAGGCTGAATTTACCAATAACAGTAACACCAACAATCAAACATTATATAGCCACATGCACAATTTCAGTGGTTCAGAATTGTATTTATATTATGATTCTTTTTATAAGTAAAACAGACTTCAGCAAAGAATATAAAACTTCTTTGTTGCAATGTATGTAAAAGCCATATAATGGCACTCATTTGGTAAATCACATGAACATTTGGATTTTGTCATAAGCAACAGTCATAAACATAATAAAAATATATTTCCTAGGAATATATGTGTACAAGCTAAAAACAAGTTGAAAATGAATACAGCACTTCTTACTTTAGGAAGAGTTTTCAGGACTTTGATGGTAATGAAGAATTCTGCATGCTCTAGTGTAAATTTTTGCATTTAAGGAGGTTTTATGCTTTTTCTTTAAGTTCTTCCTTCAATTGTGTTGTGCCTAGACAAGTAAATCACCTAAAGCCCTATCATGAAAAATTGTGGCTAAGACAGGCAATGAAAGCCTGTAATTAAATTTATTTCTGATACCTATGTAGAGAATAACATTTATTTGTATATGCCTAGCAATGTTTCAAAAGGTAAGTAACTGCTCACCTTGCAGTAACTGGTTCTGTGGGTTTACAAAGACTCCATTCTCTTTGTGCATCTATATCTCAGGTAAGAAAAATATAATTGCTTTCCAACAAACTAAAAGGAGCATGGCAACTTCATCAGCTTCCCATTTCACTCAGTAATAAAGACAACTCATTTTCAGAACTCCAGATTTGTCAAGACAGAATGCATGCTTGAGAAGCTTAGCTACAATAATATGAATAAGGATTCTTTCTTCTTTAGCACAGTAGAAATTTGGTGAGTTGCAAGCAGTGTCTTATTTGTGGAAATTAATAAGAAGCCTAATGTAGTATCAACAGAAAGAGTAATCTATCAATTCTTGTATGTAAGTAAAGTATTACACAGTAACACAATAGTATCAAAGTACAGATGGAACACTATATTCTAGCTAGAAATTTCAATCAGTCTTCAGAAAATTGCAGCAGAGATTATATGAGTTCAGTCCATGCAAGTTTCCATATTGTCTAAGATCTTCTTCATCATTAAAATGGGGCATGTACATTTACTGTTTGAAACCCACAGAATCACAGAACAGTAGGGGTTGAAAGGACGTTATGAGATCATCTAGTCCAATCCCCCTGCCAAACCAGGTTCACCGACAGCAGGTTGCACAGAATCATATCCAGGTGGTTTTTTAATATTTCCAGAGAAAGAAACTCCACAGCCTCTCTGGGTAGCCTGTTCCAGTGCTCTGGTACTCTGAAAGTAAATAAGATTTTGTTCATGTTGAGATGGCAATAACATCTGCCAGCCCTCTCAGTACTTGTGGGTGCATTCCACACTGAGCCTTCCCACAACCCCAGCTCTCTGACAGTCCTTTCCTTGAGGACGTAGGTGAAGTCCCTGAGCAGTGAGGTCATTAAGCACCAATCGAGAAACACATGATCTGGTGATGCATGAAATGAATTAAACCCACTCAGAGTCTTTGAAGGTACCCACTATTCTGAAAATGTCAAAAACCATTTCAGTGCAAATGTAATTATAGGTCTAATTCAGAGTTTTCTAGGAAGAAGAAAATCAGTACAAATGCATCCAGGATGCAAAGCTGTGCTTTGGTTCCAGAAGAAGGTCTAAGAAAAGAAAACGAGGAAGGGTTACATTAATCTGAGTGGTTTTGAATCCCTGAGTTCCCGGTTGTGAGGATACTGCCCCTGCCACCATGCTGGAATTCTAAGATAATGGGACGATGTTTATTCTTACTTCTGGACCTTTATGCAGAAAGAAGTGCAAAATTGATGAGAAGGTAGAAAATAAAAGAGCTTGACTTTCCAGTTCAAAGATAAGGAAGCTCCCAAGGAAGGCAGAGCCCCAGAGTTGCTGAAGATAACTTCATGATGAACGGAGATACTTACTGTCCAGCGCTGATTTAATTTCTTATTCAAACAGACTCTTTTAGATACCATTGCACACTGGTCATCTCTAGGCTGTTCTTCACACAGGATCTGAGAACACTTGTCACCTCTGGAAGCAATTACATACAAGGGTAGTTGCCTGAAAAAACCCAAAACCCAAACCGAACCAAACCAGGGAAGGACACATACTTCAATTATATCTTTGACGGCAGGCTTTCTTAGGTGACTTCCTTTCTTTACAGAGGGACAGATCCCACAGGTAATCCAAACCATATTGCTCCAATCATTAGACTTCATAGCAGGCAGAGACAAGAAAAATCTTTCAGTGGAACTGGTCAATTAGACCATTTCTGCAAATACATAGGAAAAAAAGAATATCTAGAAGTACCTGTCCCACCATGCAGGCCTTGTGCTGAGAGTGAAAACAGATGTTGAAACAAAATCATATTCTGGGAGGGAAACAGTCCGAGACCCAAAAGCAGAGCAAACAGACAGTAAATGTAAAGTGTTTATCAGAGTGTTTTGGATCACCAGCAAGGCAAAATGAGATTCTATCAGTTTTGGTGAAGATGCATTTATCCAGAAGCTTATAAGGTAATGACTCTAGTTCTGCTTTTAAATGCAAGAATGAAAGTCTGATCAATAGTGTACACCATTCACAAACTATGCTAACTGTGTTTGAAATGAAAGCCTTCTCAGACTGAGCTTGCTAAAACTTGATTTCAGGAGGCAAAAAATAACTCCAAATGAGCAAGAACAATACCTTGTAGTAGGTACTGAACAAAGGCTAACTAAAATTTTTAAGGTATCTCAAATGTCTTAAATAAAATAAAATTCTGGGGGAAAAGAAGAGGTACAGCTTACTTATAATTTTGCTTACCTCTGAGAAAAAAAAAAGAAAAAAAAAGGTACAGGTTAGACAGTCCACTTGTAGTCACAACAGCTCCATGGGTAGTGTTATGTGCAATGGTGTCAAGGATGGGGAAAATATGAAGAATCTTTAAAGTTTAAAAAAGAAATAAAAGTGGAAATATGTTACTGGTGGGCTCTTCTCTTAAACAGTGAATAAAAATTCTGTGAAAGGAGGAATTATTTATGTAACCTTTCTCCATACTCAACACTAAAGCTAACAGCTGAAATAAAGACTATCTTGTTTCCCTCACACCTACATCAAACCCAAATACCTTACAGTCTATAAAAAACTTAAAGATGGAATTGATGTGAGTACCTGAAAGTTGGAAAGCAATTGAACTGTAAGGAGATTAATAAAAACACAATAGCTATGCAAGAAAATGAGGCAAAGCCGTGTGTCTTGATGTGGCTTTTTTTTTTTTTTTAAAAAAAAAGTGCAAAACTTTGAGATGTAATGTGTACAAAGCATAGTGAGGCTGACAGTTCTGATCAAATATAACATTAGCACTGTTCAAACACTGCAACTTGGTTGTTATATTATTATGCAACCAGGTCTGTATAACCTGTAGGGAAAATAGTTTGACGCTATACTGCATCATATTAACATATTATAATACTAACAGATAGATTGAACTTATTTCAATATAAAAAAAAAAAAAAAAAAAAAAAAAACCCTAAAAAAACAAACCCAAAACCCCTACTCCAGAAGTTAAGATCTATTTAGAATAAGTGGTATTAATGTATTCTTAAAAGTTAATTTCCATTTACTCAAGAAAAATAATAAAAAAGCTGCAAAAAGGACAGTCCTACAGCCCAGAAATGCCAAAGTTAAGTTTTCCTGTGCAACTGTGACTGATCCCTTGTGTTTATATATTATGAAAGCCTAATTGCTTGATCACCTACTAATTTTCAAATTATACATTAGAATACCTTGCAATAACTTTTACAGCCCATACGAGACACATTTTAGAAGGTACGGTTTTCCTGAGGAATTTCCCTATATCACTGGGTATCTTGGTAAATAAATGTTATTCATGGACATTCACACAAAAAATCTTTATACATTTATAAAAAGATTACTGAAAAATGTTTATTTTTATCAAGAAAATTATATATAACTGTGAAAGTGAAGAAAAATTTGTTGCATTATAGATGCATGCAAATAGCTTTAGTGAAGTTCAGTCTACCTTGTCAGCTTCCCACCCCCTCCCTCTCTCTAACTGGTTTCTTTACTGCAGTCCTGGGAAGACTGACTACAGACTGAGTACAGGCCAAATCTTTTCAAGAACTTCAGTTGAAGATGTATCTGCTGAAGGTCTCAAAACTTCTTCCTCTGATGCATCTGTTTTATGGACAAATGTACACTACTGAAAACTCCTGCATTTTTCTTTTCCTTCACTTTCTACACACAGAAGTCTATGGGTCTGCATGGGATCCATCCAAGGGTAATGAGAGAACTGTCAGAAATACCCACCATGCCACTTCCCATCATTTACCAGCAGTTCTGGTTAACCAGGGATGTCCCAGTTGACTGGAGGTTAGCTCGTGTGACACCCATCTGCAAGAAGGGCAGGAAGGAGGATCCATGGAACCACAAGCCTGTCAATCTGACCTCTGTGCCTGGGAAGGTCATGGAACAGATCATCCTGAGTGTCATCACATGGCACATGAAGGTCAACCAGGTGATTAGGCCCAGTCAGCATGGGTTTATGAAAGGGTGGTCTGGCTTGACGAATCTGATCTCCTTCTATGACAATGTGAACCGCTTAGAGGATGAGGGAAATGCTGTGGATGATGTCTACGTAGACTTTAGTAAAACCTCTGACACCACTTCCCACAGCATTCGTCTGGAGAAACTGGCTGTCCATGGCTTGGATAGCAGTACTCTTCGCTGGGTAAAAAAGTGGCTGGGTGGCTAGGCTCAAAGGGTTGTGATGAATGGAGTTAAATCCAGTTCAAGGCTGGTCACAAACGGTATCGTCCAGGGATCAGTATTGGGGTCTGTTCTGTTTAACATCTTTATCAGCAACCTGGNAGTTGAGTCACCCTGAATTTGCAGACAATGCTCAGTTGGGTAGGAGGTTTGATCTGCTTGAGGGTAGGAAGGCTTTGCAGAGGGGTCTGGATGCTAGGCTAGATCGATGGACTGAAGCCAACTGTATAAGGTTTAACTAGGCCAAGTGCTACGTCCTGCGTTTGAGTCACAACAGGGTCGTGTAATGCTACAGGCTTGGGCCAGAGTGGCTGGAAAGCCACCCAGCAGAAAAGGGCCCTGGGGGGGGCAGTTGACAGCCAGCTGAATATGAGCCAGGTGGCCAAGAAGACCATTAGCACCCTGGCTTGTGTCAGAAATATTGTGGCCAGCAGGACTGAGGAAGTGACCGTCCCTTTGTATTCAGCACTTGTGAGGCTGTTCCTCAGAGGCCATGTCCAGTTTTAGGCTCATCACTACAAGAAAGACCTTGAGGTGCTGGATCATGTTCAAAGAAGGGCAACAAAGCTGGTCAAGGGTTCTGACCACAAGTCTTATGTGGAGAGACTGAGGGAACTGGGATCGTTTAGCCTGGAAAAAAAGGAGGCTGAGGGGACACCTTATCGCTCCCTACAACCATCTGAAAGGAGGGTGTAGTGAGGTGGGTGTTGGTCTCTTCCCAAGTAGCAAGTGGTAAGACAAGGGAAATGGACTCAGGTTGCACCAGGGGAGGTTTATATTGGATATTAGGGAAAATTTCTTCACCAAAAGGGTTGTCCAACAGCAGAACAAGCTGCCCAGGGAATTAGTTGAGTCACCATTGCTGGAGGTATTCAAAAGATGTGTAAATATGGCACTTAGGGACATGGATTAGTGGTGGACTTGGCAGTGTTAGTTTTACAGTTGGACTTGATGATCTTAAAGTTCTTTTCCAACCTAGATGATTCTATGAATCTACAGGTAGCAGTAATTTTTAAAAAAATAATTTAGCATTCACACAGTGGACGTATCACGGCCAGCAGCCAAAAAAAAACGTATTAGAATTTGCCTGCCAGGCAGGTAATCTAGTGTGTGTGGGAGGGAAATAAGTTTACAGAATCACAGAATAACAGAATGATATGTGGTTGGAAAGGACCTCAAGATATCATCTAGTCCAATCCCCTGCAAAAGAAGGTCTTCCTAGAGCAGGTTGCACAGGAACTGGTCCAGGTGGGTTTTGAATGTCTCCAGAGACGGAGACTCCCCCACCTCTCTGGGCAGCCTGTTCCAGTGCTCTGCCGCCCTCAAAGAGAAGAAGTTCCTCCTCGTTGTTTAGATGGAACTTCTGCTGTACAAGTTTGTGCCCATTTCCTCTTATCCTCTCACTGGGCACCACCAATAAAAGACTCACCCCTTCCTCTTGACAGCCACATTTTAAGTATTTATAGGTGTTGATCAGCTCCCCCCTCAGCCTTCTCTTCTCCAGACTAAAAAGACCCAAGTCCTTCAGCTTTTCCTCATNATCAGCAAACTTGCTGAGCATACATTCCATCCCTTTATCCAGGTCACTGATTAAAATATAGAAGAGGACTGGACCCAGTACTGACCCTTGGGGGACCCCACTTCTTATGGACCTCCAACTAGATTCTGTGCCACTGATCACAACTCTCTGAGCTCTGTCTTTCAGCCACTTTTCAACCCACCACACAGTCCATTCATCTAATTCACACTTCCTAAGCCTACCTATGAGGATGCTGTGGAAGACTATGTCGAAATCCTTGCTGAAGTCAAGACAGACAACATCCATTGCCCTCCCCTCATCTGTCCATCTGGTCATGCCATTGTAGAAGGCTATCAGATTAGTCAGACATGATTTCCCCTTGGTGAATCCATACTGACTACTTCTGATACCTTTCTTTTCCTCCAGATGCTTTGAGATGATACCCAGAATGAATCGTTCCTCATCTTTCCAGGGATGGAGGTGAGGTTGACTGGTCTGTAGTTTCCTGGGTCCTCCTTCTTGCCCTTTTTGAAGACTGGGATGACACTGGCTTTCTTCCAGTCCTTGGGTACCTCACCTGTTCCCCAGGACCTTTCAAAGATGATGGAGAGCAGTTCAACAATGACTTCTGCCAGCTCCCTCATCACTTGTGGGTGCATCCCACCAGGACCCATGGACTTGCGGATATCCAGCATACTTAACTGTTCCCTAACTTGGTCTTCCTCAACCAAGGCAAAATCTTCTTCCATCGAGACTTTCTCTGTTTCTACCAAAGTGTGAGACTCCTGAGGGCTGGCCTGAGTAGTGAAGACTGAAACAAAGAAGGCATTCAGCAATTCTGCCTTCTCTGCATCCTCTGTCACTGTGGCACCTGGCTCATTCAACAGCAGACCGACATTTTCTCTCGTTTTCCTTTTGCCTCCAATATACTTGAAAAAACCTTTCTTGTTGACTTTGACATCCCTGGCCAATTTTAATCCCTTTCTTTTTTTTCTATCTAGAAAGTGGATCTGCAGAAATAAGACCTAGAGTTACCTAAAGGACAAGAAGATAAGCATGAAGAAGTAGAGAACTTCTGCAGCGTCACAAGTTTAAACACAAATCAGGTTGCACTAGTAAGAATATAGCCAGTGGGTTAGTTGAAGTGCTTGTTTTCCTCTAGTTGGCACTTGTGAGACTGCATTTGGAGAATTGTGTCAAGTTTGGGGCTCCCCAGTATTAGATAGACATTGACAAACTGGCAGAGTGAGGCTGTCAAGATGGTTAGAAAATGAGAGCACATGACACGAGTGACTGAGAGTGCTGGGTTTGTTCACTTTGAATAGAAGGCGGCTAGGTGACAGCTAACTGCTGTCCTCAACCATGTGGTGGGTGAAAACAGGTAAGATGGAGCTAGACTTCTTGCATATACACAGGGACAATATAAGAGGCAATGAACAATAAGGTGCAGGAGGGTAAATTTCTGATCATGGTAAGTGAAAAAAGACACCATAACTATGGTCAAATACTGGAAGAAGATTCCTGGAGAGGCTATAAAATCTTCAACTCTGGAGATATTCAAAATGACTGGAGCGACCTCAGCAACCTACATTCAATGTTGGATCTAACTTCAAAATTGACCCTGCTTAAAGTCTCACAGTGTTGAGGGGGGGTGTGAGGGTGGGGGTCAGAGAAGGGAAAATTAGACCAGGTGACCTTCCAAGGACCCTGGCAGAGTAAATTATGCTATGCCATGCATCTCATTGTCAGCTCAGCTTTTAGGAATGTCTTAGAACATATTTTGAAAGCAAGACTTGGGAACGTGGTCTATATGTAACTTTACAAGGTTATAATGAACAACAATATACGATTCATTACAGTGAAAAACAGGTATTGATGGCTCCCTGTCCACATGGAAAATGGTGCCGTGTGTGCTTCTGTAGGGATAATCAAAGTTTGGTATTACCTAATAAGGTCATTAATGATCTGAATGATGGAACAAAGTGCGTATTTATTAAATCTGCAAACAAGACTAGGCTGGAAGCAACTGTGTGTACATTAGAGGACACGACTAGAATTCAAAATGATCCTGACAAACTGTAGGAATGGTCTGAGAAAAACAGGCTGCTATTGAACAGACACAAGTGTGAGGCATTACTTTTAGACGGCATACTCAATTGCACAAATACAGGATGTGGCTCATCCAGCTTGTTTGTACTTCTGCAGAACAGGATCCAGGAGTACCAGAGGATCACAAGCTGAGTAAGAGTCAACAATGTCATGGTGCAGCAATGAAAGAAAACAACATGGGCGTTTTTTTCTTTAAAAGGTGTAGCCTGCAAGACTTGTGAAATAATCTTTCCACTCTACACAGTACTGTGAAGTCTCAAGTGTAGTAGCCAGTCCAGCTTTAAGTACTACTTCAAGAAAGATACAATTAACTCAAGGTCACGGTCTTAAACATAAACCATATCGGAATTCTGATGACAGGGTGATTTTGACTTACTTTCTTGGGGCAACTCTAAACATTCAGAAATACATACTTTTCCCTGCTATGTGCCATACCCCTTCTTTTACAGCTATGAGTCAAAATCATTAAGCCAGTATCAATAAATATCCTGAAATGTAATCCTAAAGCAGGGAAAAGTAAATAGTACTTGAAACTTAAGGAGAAAGTGTATCATAGCTTCTTCTTTCCTAGATGATAGATGGCTTTTTTTTTTTTTCCAGTGATGTCAGAAATTAAAAAAAAAAACAAAACAAACAATCCTGAATAACATCTTGTTTTCATTCTAGTGCAAGCAAGCAAGCAACAAAATATTTCTCCTTGGATAAATCCTGCACTTACTTTCACACATGAAACTTCTCTGAAGTCAGTTGCTTTGCAGGAATATAGTAATTCTGTTTACTGGGTGCTTGTTGTTTTGTGGTGTGTTTTTTTTTTAAACTTCTAATGTTACACATATAATAGTTAAATATATAATTTAGGAAGGTAACTGTGGAATCACTGAATCATAGGACAGTCTAGGTTGGAAGCGAACTCCAAAAATCGTCTGGTCCAACCTTTTGTGGGAAAGGGAGCCTAGATGTGACTATCTAGCACCCTGCCCAATTGTATCTTGAATACCTTCGGGTCTGGCGACTCTACCATGTTCCTGGAGAGGCTGCACTAATCAATTATTCTTCTCACTCTAAAAAATTTCCTTCTTATGTCAACTCTCCCAGTGCAACCTGTACCCATAGTAACTTTTCTTCTCTATGTGACTACTTGTGAAGAGAGAGTCTCCATCCTTTTTGTAGCTGCCTTTTAAGTCCTGAGATACTGTTAAGAGGTACCTCCTGAGCTTTCTTTTCTCCATGGAGAAAAGACCTGACTCCTTCAGCCTTTCCAAATAGGGCAGGTTCTCCAGACCTTTGATCATCTTCATGGACCTCCTTTGGACCTTCTCCAGTCTGTCTGCATCTTTCTTGAATTGTGGGGACTGGAACTGGACACAGTACTCTGGATGCAGCCTGACAAGCACTGGGTAGAATAGGAAACAAACACTGAGTAGAAGGGGAAAATAATGTCAAATAATACTCATAGTTACTGTAGGTCCCAGCTGATAATACCAGTTATTTTGGTAAACTGTTGAGCACCCCCGATAATAAAATTAGGCTACCAAACAGATATACTTTGTTGACATAAACTATACTATCAATTTTAAACCTTCCACCAATCTCTACTTCTTAGGGTATTATAAATGTTAAGTCCTTAAAGTTATAACTTAATGGTATCTTTTTGGGAAAATGCTTCTAATGAGATACGAGAGCTTCCAGTCCTTTTTGTCTCCTGTTGTTGGTCATACTGCAGTACACAGACAAAGGTGTGTAACCAGATCCCTTTCTGTCTAAGCGTTTATTTGTTTCTAAGTGGTTGAAGTATAAACATACAGAAACATATAAAGTAAACATCATTTGCCAATGACGTAGGTCTTTTTCTTCAACAAACAGACAGGCATAATATCATCAATCAGCTTGTTGTATTATTGCAAAGAATGGTTCCACCATACTAATGTTTCCATTATAAGTTATCATCTAGAAACAAAATAAAATAAAAATGTGAAAAGTAACAGCAATTTAGCTCATACCTATGGAACTTTAAAAAATGCTCGCCTGTTGTATCATTTTTAAGACAGCTGAATCAATTTTGTAAGTTACATGTTTTTATCCCTAATTAGAGTTTGGAATTTAAAAGAAAAAAATTATTTTCCTAAAAGCAGTACATGGAAATGTAGCTGTAAAAAGTATGTTAGACTAACAATGGCAATATGGGCTGATTTCTTTGTGAATTAGCCACACTGTGATGAACATCAGCGGATAATTCTTGAAGTTAGTTGGCAGGTTGGCACACTGTATGCAAATGGCATGTTTAACAAAGATTAGGAAATACAGGGAGAGGGGAGCCTAACATGATTTCCCTTAACGGATTTATTGTTGTCTAGAAAGCAGAACTTTATGGGTCCTCGTGTTACCGAATTCCCATTGTGCAAGAGCCAACAACACAGACTGCAGCATCTACAGATGAAGGAGATGAGGCATCAGTAACACTGAAATGAAAAACCAGTTATGGAGAGAACCAACAAAGAGGTCAAAATTAATTATTGACCTTCATAATAATTGGCCTAATAATAACTTCAATATTAAAAATTACTGTATTCATTTCAACAGTGAAAAGGCTCTCATGGTTAAGTTTGTAAAAAATAAAAAGGATGAGAATAAAATGAACTGATTACACAGCTCAAATTCCTGGTTCTAAAGCAAGATTTGTGAATCAATCACAGAATAAACCCTTTTAAGGCCAAGAACATAAGAGCTAAACATTATCATAACAAATTGTGCTGTATGCTTTCTATAATATCACAAATCCTGCTATTTACATCTATGCAACTTTTACTATAACATAATGAAAGCAATTAAGAAAAAAAAGACAACTTGAATACATATTTTCATCTAAAAGTAAGTTATATTTTAAGTTAATCTGGTTACTTCTCAGACTATTACCTCTTTTTACTCTAAAAGCCTACATTTAATGAATTCTTTCCAGAAGTATTTACAACCATGAGAACAAATATAATGCCTATTTTATTTTTATGGCTCAGAGTGTAAAAAGAAGAGAGAAATTTATTTTTGAATAACATAGATTTCATATATATATATATATATTAACTACATCTTTCTTAAATCACAACTGAACTATTTGGATAACCTATGGCAATAGAAAATCAAAATAACTTAGTGAAGTCATACTGGCTTCATCCGCTTCACCGTGATTGAAATGTTTATAATCTCACTTGGAAGGTCTGTTATAGTGTTTCTGAAACTGCACAGGGTATAACAACGCTTGCCTCTCGAAATATATACATGGTATTTTTTCATGTTTTTTTTTTTTTCCTCTTTCAAGAAAATGAATTATAGAAAAAGCAGGTAGAAATCATTTACAGTTAAAGTAGCAAGAAAATTCTAACTTCAGCTTTTTTTTTCTACTTGTGCTTTAATGTACTCTGTTGCATAGAAGTTTAAAACAGTGAATGGAACTATTTGGTGCAATACATATGCACAGCAGGGTAATTTTAGATGCTGTGATAGCCTTTCAGTTTGTATTTCCTAGCTTTTTATTTTTAACTTCTGAGAAATCCTGGTTTTCAAGAGAAAGAAGCTAATAGCACTTCCTGAGCCTGGCAGAGGAGCAAATCACATTATCCTTACTCATGAGAATAGCCTAATTAAACACAACAGGAGTCCTCATATGGACATGGTAAAGCAAGCAGTATTTTGATGCCACTGTGGCAGACAAATGAAAATTACCTAACTCTTTCAAACATGCTTCAGTCCTGATCTACAACATTTCACTATTACAAAACACACACACAAAAAAATTCCTAAGTTTTAGTGTAGATACAGGTATGTACAAAGCAGTCCCTATTCACTTAAGTAGTGCTGTTATTTGTAGCCAAGATTCTGTCTTCTAAAACATGTTTTTTCAGGCTTTCTCAGTTGAATGACTACATAATCTTTTTACCCCAAAAATAAAGTAGTATTGCTACAATTTATTTTACAACTGAAATAAAAATTGAGCTAAAACTTTAAACAATTATTTGTTAGTTTTATTTTCTCCCCCATGTGGTTGGTTGGCTGTTGCACACACAGGAAACATGGATACAAGTATTTTTCTTTGTTTTTTGAAATTATATTGGAGACCATATTCTGGCATTTATGCAGAATGAAAAAATTTGAAGATTATCATGAAAGAACTCCCGTCCCCTATTACAAGTGAAGCAAAGGTATACTCTGGGAACAAAAATACTTTATCTCATTTCAGTTGGGAGCAAGTGTCGTGAAAGGTACAGAAACAATTGAGATCAGCTCCTGGCATCAGTCGTGTCTTTGTGAAGGACAAAGGAGGGCACAGCACCCTTCCACATATACTGTCTCCTGCCTCACATAGTCTGGGTGTGTGTCAATGACAGATGTTGCAAGGCCACAAAGATGATCAGAGGGCTGGAGCAATTCTTCTAGTGCTGAGACAGTTGGGGTTGATCAGCCTTGGAGAAGAGAAGGCTCTGGGGAGACCTGGTAGTGGCCCTCCAGTATCCGAAGGGAGCCTACAGGAGAGCTGGAGAGGGACTCTTTATCAGGGAGCGGAGTGATAGGATGAGGGGTAATGGTTTTAATCTGAAGGAGGGGAGATTTAGATTATGTATTAGGAAGAAATGCTTTCCTGTGAGGGTGGCGAGACACTGGAACAGGTTGCCCAGAGAAGTTGCGGATAACCCATCCCTGGAAGTGTTCAAGGCCAGGCTGGATGGGGCTTTGAGCAACCTGCTCTAGCTGGGGTTGAAAGTCTTAACGATTCTATGATTCTATAATTAGGTAAATATCAGGATTCGCTAATGCAGAACACCTTGCTGGACTAGGACCCAACCAGTCAACTCATGTGTGAAGTCCTCACTGACAAATTCAGTCTTTGTACTGAGTATGTCAATATCAAGATGAGACAAACATTATTTTTAAAGATATGAAATTAATTTTATTATGTCATGTTTCTAGTGTACGTACTCTTATTTTAATTTTCAGTCTTTTGAAGTGTTAAAATGGAAGCAAATGAATACCAGACCTGCAATTACTACAGGGCTAAGATCAGCGTTACGAATTTGTTTCTCTTTCAGAATGTCAGTGCTACAATAATGATCACGACTCAATAAATGGCTCACCTCAATGAAAGTTTCCTTTGCAAAACCAAACATTTTTGATTAGACAGCTACTGACAAATTTTAAGCAAATTTAATGATGGATCTCAGAGTTACAAAGTTATTTTGGAATTCGTAAAAGTCAGTAAGTGGGTAGAGATGCAAATTAATATACCTAACTGTAGAAAAGCAGTTATAACTTAGCTCCCTACCCATTTAACAAGTAACAGCCATGTGATGAATCAGAACAAGAGAACTGGTCAATTTATTGGTCAACATGAAGCTTCCAGACAATTATACTATTTGCAGCAGCGTGTCTCACCATATAGATGTGGATAAGGGAATAATAAAGAGCAGAACTGTTGGATGTCAGCTTCTAAGGGCAGCACAATTTTCAGTGACTGTGACAGAGTTCTAGGGCTAAGTTTCAGTTTTGCAAAAAAGGCCAGGTGTTCTTGAAATTTCAAAAATATTTACATGTATCATTCAATACATTACACAAAGTTGAGGACCTCCAAACTCAAAGAGATTACCTGGTTTCCAGATAGGAATATTTCACGTTCATAATGATCCTTTCTGAAATCAAGATGGACAGTTTTGGGTAGCCTAACTTCAACGTTTGCATAATTGGCTGGTTTGTAGACTGGAATAGCAATTTGACATTCCTACACAGTTAAAACGTTGACCTTTTGGGTTGGCTTTTTTGTTTGTTTTTATGGAAAATGGGGCAAAGTAAAACAAGTAATGGAGTCTTTCACTTCCATTTCATGCATACTATCAAGCATCTATGGACCTTTCAAACAAGCAAATATAACATCCTGTATTTGCAAGTACATAGAGCTAATGCATCTCATAGTACAGAGATGAGGTCTTCTCTTTCTTCTCTTGGTGGAGCTCAGGGCAGCTGCTGTAATCCTGGAGGATGTAGCATTCGAGTCTTGCTGATTCACTGTGTTTATGCAGTTTATTATCTAAAGCTGGATATAAGGATGACCTTGGCAATCCAGCCAAATTCCCAAACTTGGGGTTACAGAAGAGCCAGGATAAATAGGATTCTGAGACCAGGGAACAAGATCTGTAGTAGAATTCCAGCCTTGCAATGACAATCCCTATGAAGGTAAGACAGAACATGTTTTTGAACAGGGATGGGTTATCTCCAACACATGTAGAACAAATACATACAACTTTATTCAAACCACTATTTGAATAATTTGAGCCTCCTGAAGACATCAGAGGTACTTCTGTTTTTTTCTGATAAAACACTGGAGAAGCTTGAAAAAAATGCCCAGTGACATGAGGCATGATGGATACCAAGGGGATCAGTAAGACTGCTGTCAACTGGGCATCTCTATCCAGAACATCACAGCCAAGAACCAGAAGTACCAGTATTAACAAGAACTCTGGAAAAATGGCCCTCTCGTTGAACAAGCAGCACACAAGCTCTCAAGCTTTGCCCAGAGAAGCTGTGGATGCCCACCCATGGAAGTGTCCAAGGCCAGGCTGGACGGGTCTTTGAGCAACCTGTTCTAGGGAGAGGTATCCCTGCCCACGGCAGGAGGCTTGGAACTTGATGATCTTTAAGGTCCCTTCCAACTCTAACCATTCTATGGTTCTAAGCTGGCAGACCCTGGTGTTTCCCGTCCCTCCCCATGCCCAGGGGAACCATAGCCCCCGACTCCCTCACTCAAACCTGACCACCTGCTAAGACTGAAGAAGCTAAAAAATCACGCCCCACAAGGTCCTCATCCATACACTTTCCCTCACACAACAGCATGGGACCAGTGCGGGAAAGGCACGGCGGAGACCTGGAAAGCGTGGGATCGGGCGGAGGAGCCCGGAGAGCCGCGGGGGGGCTGCCCCTCACCAGCAGCCTCCTGGGGGAGGCCAGGAGGGGC
>VXBW01003509.1:340584-449696 GCA_013400375.1 Thinocorus orbignyianus
CTTCGTTTTCCCAGCCCTGGTGTCCCTCCTGCACGCACGGCCCTTCTCCGACCATCCTCCCTCCCCGAACTCCTCTCGGTCCCCCCTTCTCCCGGTTGATGCCACCCCCGCTGGTCTCCTGGCCGTGCCTCTGCCAGAAGCCCCTAAAACTCCAGGCAGGACCCTGCCTAGTGCAGACAGGCCGCTCTTCCCCCCCTTCCCACCGCTTTCCCCACGGCCATCTCCTGCAGAAGTGGAGTGTGTGCGATTCACAATGTGGAGATGAAAAAAAAAATAAAAAAAAACCCCAAAATTGTAATTGTGGAGTCTGGGTGCTGCCCTATAACCTGGTGGCTTCCTCACTGGAAAAAGAGTGGTGTGAATGTAGTGTCTGTTTTTAATTGAAAAGCATAAAAAGAAAAAAAAAAGCAGCCTGAGCTGGCATCTTTTCTTAGTGGCTGGAACATGTGAAGGGTTTAACCCTGTTAGCTCAGAGCTAGTTGGGTATTTTATGTGGAGGAAGGGTGAGGAGAGAGATTTTTGCAAGGATTTAGTACGCTTTAATATCTGTAATAAAGAGTTAGTTGTATTGCAGTGTTGTATTGGGTTGCTAATGTCTTAATAATCTGCCGTGCTTTCCAAAACACATTCTTGTCTGCAAAGTAAGTGCTGTTGCTAATTTTTGTTTAAGGTCTGTGTGTTGCAAAACACTGTTGTACACTGGTAAATAGCTTGAAAGGAGGAGAAGATGCTGAAATGTAGCTCCTTAGTCATCTGCTTACTTCATGGAGTGAAAGAGTTACTGCAGGACTGTATGACTTAATGTTTTTGCGCTACCTACACCAAAGCCTGAGGAACCTACAGAAGCCAAACGAGTGGATCTAAAAATGAATCACTTTCAATTATGTGCAATTTGGTGCTGCTCCTGAATGCAAGATTTGCTGCAGCAAAGCTTTTGAAGCAGTTCAGTCAATGAAATATCCTCAGTTTTTGCATATAAAATGTGATATAAAAACGACTGCTCAAAACTGAATGGCAATTAATTGAAACTGCCTTTGTTTCAAATAAGTTTAATGCTTATTTTAAACAAAGTCACGTAAAGAATATATTTTGTTTCAAGCACTGTGAAAGGATATAGTCTTCTGTTTGATGGTTATTTGCATTTGACCTAGCACAGACTGAATGGAGAAGCTGCAGCATGCAGGGAAAGACATGGTTTGGTCAGATCATTTTACTATATATGGCTTATCTGAACACACAGGGTTAAAGCCCTGATAGTTTTGTGAATATGTCAAAACACTAATCTGGTATATTTCTCACTCCTCTCCACAAGCTGTTTTACACTGAAACTTGATTTGTAAATTTTTTAACTTTTTTTTTTTTGTACAAGCGTGGTAGAAGTCATCATAACTTTATTGGATTAATACCCATTCCTTTAAAAGTAGCACTCAAAATAAGGGAAAGGCATGCAGTTACCTTGTTAACTGGCTTTATATAGCTCATGACAGATAGAGAGATGTTTAATCCTTTTCTGGTTTTCTTTCTTCTTTCATTCTTTTTACTGCTATTTAAGCTTATTTTAATTCTGGCTGTTAATGCATCAGCAACTGAACTAACATTGGCTTGTCTTTGGTGAGGGGAGATTAGGATGGGTTTTGTCATTTGTGTGGAGGACATGCAGTGCATATTACAGGGCTTGCATATAAGATCTACCTACTAATTGTTTTTTATTGCTGAAAACTGTGCTTATATTTTGAAATAAACACAATAGTGTTTAACAGTGCTCTCAGCATTGGGAGCTGTGTATGAATGTGAAACTGCTTGAGAGTCTGCTGCAGTAGCGATGCATTCTGGATCAGTCATTACTTAACAGATGGACTCTAATATACAATAGTCAGTATTACCATAGCAGAGAGAGGTTATATTGTGTCTGCTAATCTTTTTCTTCTCAGGGCAGTGAATATCTCAAACTTATGCCTGTATATTTGCAACTTAATTTACTTGCATGTGAAACAAACACAGTGAATATGGCAGGTACAAAGTAAAGCCAGTGACATACTCTTAAACTACTAAACATTATCTGATTCTGATTAAGGATTTTAACATTAACTTTAAATAAAATGCAGTTTTGTATTTTAGAAAGATTCTTTGGAGGGGTGGGTTGGGGTGGAGAGAACTTGATTTGTTTTTCTTTTTTTTCTTTTCCTTCATCCTTTACTATTTTTGAGGGACTTCTGATGCAAGTGTGATAACGAGTGGACAGTGCTTAAGGAGCTAATGTCAGTTGATATGTTAGGTCTCTGAGAGAATTATACTGTACCATATTTTGGGTATCTATAAACCATTTAGTAATAGCTTTTTAGTATCAGAGTTCTGGATACCTGAGGCTTCTTTTGATATTGGAGAGAATCAGAAGTTAAAGATTTAGATACTTTTTAAAATTTTCTTATCTGAGGTTACTGCTGTCTTCCTTTCAAAGCTTAAACAAGTCTACTCATTCTTCCTGCATATGCATGGAAGCAGCAGCAAAAGTCTGAGACAAAACTTTGGTTGGGCTTGTCTTTGTCATGGAGATACTTACTCTTCTTGCCTGTTAAATTTTCCCCTTAGGTTTTCTCTTGGACAGTTTTTACCTTTAAATGTTTGTTTTGATGGCACCACACTGTGGTCTCTATTGCTGCATTTCAGACTTACATGTGGTACCTTCTGATGTTGATGGACACAGTGATTTATTGTGTCCTTGAGGTGATGAAGTGCTTTTCATGCAGTGCTGAAAATCTCTTTCTGTGTCTAATGTGTTGTTGGATTTTCAGCTTTGCCAAATTTTAACAGCTGACTTTCAGTTTGGGCAGTATTTTGTTCTTGGGCATGCCTACGCTGTTTATGGGATTAGCTGTTTCTCTCGATGCTTTTCTTTTCCTTAGTGATGCTTCTTTTCCTCTGAACTTACTGGGTGTTCAAAGTTCTGTTGTATTGGTGAATGCATTTAATGGAGTATCTCTCAGTAGAATTTCTAGTATGGCTCGTGTTATTTTTCATTGTTTGACATTAGTGGAAGACATAACAGAGAGAGGGTTCAGCCTTTTATATGCCAATGAACTACTTGTAGTTATCCTTAAAAAAACCCTACCTGCTCATGTTAACACTACGAAGGTCAGAAGATGTTAAAAGTCTATGAGCTGAAGGCTTTTCTAGAATGATTTTACAGAATATTGCATTCTTTTTGCAGAGATGTAGAAAGAATGTTACATGTACATTTTACATTTCTTTTACTTTTCCTCATGTATTCTTCTGTGATGGTGCTTATTTTGATTTTGGTCCATGAGTTTAATAGGAATTCCCAGCTTCAGCATGCTCTCCCTGAGATGTGTGTTCACTGACCCCTGTATACTGCAAAGCACCAAACCGGAAACGGCTTTCCTTTGCAAACAACATAATCTTCTAATTGCTCTTAGTGATTTCTCTTTGGGGATGTTCTGACACCAGTTCTGTGCTTCTGTGGATGGGGATGTCTTTCCCCTTTGAACAGCCCTATTAATTTTCATAGGGTACTGTCAAGGATGTTATTACAACGATAGATGTGCTTGTTGTTATTCTCCACGATTCCTTTGCTTCTTGGTACCCTTTTGTACCTATGATGCGTTAGACTGATGTTTAAAATAAAGTTCTGCACCATGTGCTCCAGCAAATATGATACTTAGGTAGAAGTGGGTCAGTCTGTCCACCTGTACTCTTCTAGTTCACATGTATTTTTGTTTCACTTATTTCCCAGTGCAAAACTTCCACATGCGGCTTTAATTAGATTTTCTGTTTTGTACCTTGAATGCTATTCCTTTCAATATTTTTTTTTACTGACTTGTTTACGTCATTCTCTACTTTCCCAGTATTTTAACGGTTTTGGGAATTCTTCCTTCAGTGTACATTTTGAACTGTCTCTTGTCTGGCCAGCTTTCATTAAACATGACTATGTGAACTGCATTGTTTATTAGCTTTTAGAAGACTTTCTCTGTTCCAGTTTGAATTTCACAGAATTTTTGGTTTTGAGTTTTGTAGTGCTGATTCTGTGGTCGTGCGAAATAGGTAAGGTGAACAGGAGGCAGGCTGATACTAAAAAGTTGTGACTGATGCTGACACACACTGCTCGTTTTGCCTATGCATCTTGAATGGGTGATGTGATGCAGATTTGAACAGATTTCCATCTGATACAGGTGTAGCTGACCAAGGTTCTCCTTGTGCAATCTGGAAAGCTTTTGTGTATGTTTTGTCAGGATAGAGTGCGGTTGTAAGAAGTAGGTCAAACACCAGGCATAGTTCCTAAAGTCTCTTGCTGTTCTTGTTGACTACAGCCCACGCTTCTGCCTAGCTCTTCTCATTTTCTTGGCTGTTCCATCCTTCTTCAGTGTTAGTCAGCCATCGCTAGAGGTAAGCCATTTTTTAGTGCTCTGTCACATTGTGTACTTGTAGGAGTGGTGTTTGCAGCTTCAGAGTAAATGGGTTGGAGTATGTGAGAGATGCTTCTCACCCTACAGGCTTTCCATGGTAGTGGTCATAAGGAAAGATGTAAAGGGAGGTATATAGATGAGAAGTACCAGAGGAGAACAGCTTTCTTTTCAAACATTGGTTTAGGTTCGTCTTAATCTGAAGTTGGCTTTTGATACTTGACTTCTCTGAATCCGTTTACAGTTTTGGTTGCTGTAACATCCTGTGGCACAGTTCTGCTCTTGTGTGGAGGAAGAATCACTTCTGTTCATTGAATGATGTTGTACCCTGAGAATGCGTGGGCCTTGTGAACTGTAGCCTGTGTCATGAGACTTCTGTTTTTCTTGTGTGTTTTCTCAAGCTTTGCAGGCTTGAGAATCTTATTCTATTCTCTTGGCAGAAGGCTTCCCATTTTTGTAGATAATTCTCTGGTGATAGATGGTATTATTCAAAAAAATGAAGTTTGAGGGAATTTTGAAGTGGTTTAAATTTTTTTTTGATGTATATGAGTTTTGTTTTGAGTAATAGGCTACCTGGAGATAGCAGTACTTGTACAAGTTACTGTCTGTCCCACTAGTTCCTTTTTATCTTGCTCATGTTATCTTCATGCTAAACTATGACTAGACATTATTGTAGAAGCTGTATCAGAGCTGTATGAAAAGAGCAGTATCCAGTGTGAGAATTCATGATAACATTCCATGGGCAGCTACTTTATAGTACTGTAGCTGTTGTCATTGTCTGATACTTACATGGAAAACTTAGATTTGGTTACAGAAAATCTTTGAATGAATGAATATTCACTTCTTTTAGTATAACTGATTGCTTTTGGCTTTTATCTAGTCTTTTACAAAAGGTGGGAAGTTTTTTCAATCCTTGTATCAGTCATGAAACACTAATGATATCTCAGCAGGTGGCTTGGGATCTGCTGTGGTTCTGGTATGATGGATTGATACACTTCTATAGGTGATAGCTTTAAAGTCTGTCATGGTGAGCACATCACTGAGTATTCCTCACTGCTCAACTCTGAACAGCTATTTTCTTAGCTTTACATCTTACTTGTCTTTACAGGATTCAGTTCATGGATTGTAACAGAGGTGAATACCTAAAGGCTTTTTTTATTATTTTTGTCACACCAAAGTAATAAAGTTCTGAGGCAAGTATTAATAAAACACCTCCGATTTTGGCCTTTAACCCTACTCCCACCTGAGACCCTACCTATGTTTTATCTCTTTGCATCAAGCAAAAGGTTAGCACCTTTCTCTATCAAGATGCTATTTTTACAAAATTGTGACCTGATTTCCCATTTAAACCATGTGTTTAACAAGACTAAGCGTTTAGCTGTGTGCTCAGTTATACGTTAATCTTTCTCTCCTCTCCATTTTTTTCCCTTGCTGGCCCCATGGCTTTTTGATGAGTACTTAAAGGAGTAGAAGTCAAGGGGCAGGCTCATTACATTCATGATGTTGATGCCTAGGAAGTTTTTTTTTTCTTCATGTTAATGCTTTTCAGTGTCTCCACTCATACTTTTCAAATGCATGAATCACTGTCTGTATTACATTCTTAAAAAACCTCCACCAAAACCTGACACCCAAAAACTGCATTATCATCTCTGAGTTCCTACTGAAGTGCTTGTTCCACTTTCATGCCATATTTAATTTAGTTGAAGTGGGATGAAATTTGTGTTTGGTTTAGTACCAAAACTGAGACTTTGACATCCTGATAAATACTGTGCACAGTATTAACACAGCTGTGTTAATTTAATAAACTATCCAAGCTATTTTATATCAGTCTCATAATTTTACCTGTTCATTACTTCGTACCATACTTCTTTTGGTAAATCTGCCATTTCAAATCAACTTATGTTGCTTTCCTGATACTACAGCATTTTGTAGCACTTTACACAGAACAGTATAGTTGTAGCTACCTCATTAGTTGTTATCTTGTATGTACCTGGTGGCCCAAGAGTCAGCGTAGTAGTGGGTGTTTATGTTGATTAAGTTCCATTTATTTTGTGATGGAATTTGATTCCCGATTACCATTGATATTTTTTGGGAATGTCCCATTGTGGAGTTCTATTAATTCTCAAGTAGACAGAACCCTTAAGCTTTCTTTAAGTCTGAATCAAATCCAGAACTTGCTTTTCTAATCAGAGGTAGCAGATCTTTTGAAACATCAGTTCTGAATTTGGTCATCTACCTCCCACTTCCGTCTTGCAAAGGTTTGGCTTGGATATACTACAGTACAGCATTCGGTTTATGATATTCAGTGTAAAGACAATGAACAATAAAAAAAGGAAAAAAGGGATTATTTGTGAAGAGCCACATATTGCTTTCTTAGTGATATAAATACCTGTTTCAACTATAGGATTATGATGGATTTCAGCTATTTGAACTATAGTTTCATAACTTCCAGTTTAGGAAGACTGTTATTGACATTCATCTCTAAGAGAAAGATTATCTGGTTTTTCCTTTAGAGAAGCGCTTCAACTTCTGATCAACCTACTGACTCTCTGCTGAAATTTGCTTTCTGATAATTCTTGAGGTTTAGAGTTCGTTCTACTTTTGAAGTACATAGAAAATAATAAAAATAATCAGCAAATAGGTAAGTCTAAGTAGTTTTGGTGTTACTGAGATTTATACCAATGATGTCAATATGTTTATATTAATGCAACCCTATAATGTGACTACCCTGCTTTAATTTAAAATTGCGTGGCATCGGAGAAATTGTTCCAACATATCAATTCGCTGAAGGCTTGGATAAATGTGGATACTGCTTATGCTATTCAAAGCTTACAAATGATTGACTTCTATATTTGGAAAATTATGTTTCTTTCACTGCCCTTTTGTTTACAGTTGGAAGCATTTCTTAACTATGCAGAATAGGTATTAGGTTTTGGAATTAACTGAAAATGAGGTAGGGAAAGATATTAACTTACAAGTGAAATTGTTATTCATTTCATGCTTTTTGATATCTGATGGCTTTTTTAGTATTGGGACAGTGTAGACAGAAGAATGGAAACAATCATTCTCTGATTAGAGCCTTCTAAACTAACTGTAGTACCAGCAATATGGCATTGTAATCAGTTTTACGTGATCTCACTTTTTAAGTCATCATATTCTGTGACAAATACTCAGTTATATAAAACTTTTAAACTTTTCTTGACTTTTGCCTAATTGAAGAGCCACAACAGTTTTTTCAGGTTTGTTTTTTTTTTTGTCTCTTCTGTTTTGTAAAAAGAAAATGTTTTGAATATTTGTAAACACAAATACAAATTTGGAAACTGTGTCCTTTGATTCACAAAGCAGCCCATACAAACTTATTGAAATAAAGACTATTTTCTACTACAGAATTATAGAAAGATGTGCTTTCATTCAGTATTGAATAGTAAGCATGAAATACAAGTTCAAGCTAGTAATGAGCTGACTGAAACCAGGTCCTGTCTTGGGTTGCTCATGCCTGACAGATCAGAGTTTGCTCTTACTCTTCAGCAATACTTTGTGTAGTTCACTGCATCAAAAAAAAATATTTCTTGATTTAATTGAGATCTAAAAGTTCTTCCTATTTCACTTTAGTGTTAAGAACCTTCAATTGAAAAAATGATTACTTAGAAATCAGGGGAGCATTCTTGCTTAAAGTTGAATTTGTGTTTTATGGATGGCAGAATGGGAAAGCTGTCTGCCCCTTCCAATAGGATATATACATTAGAATGTAGCTACAGAATTTTGTCAACTCCAGTTGTGCAGCATCTCCGTAATGTGAGTAAATGAGAACTAGTATATCTGAGGCTGTTATGTGAGGAGAATGAGCTTCCTGATGGTCTGGAAATGGACTTGAGGTTTCAGCATCTTTGCAGAAGCTGCCGGAATTGGAATGTTGAGAGAATGGGGCAAGAGCTGTTGCCTGAAATGAGGGGGGGATGGGGAAGCCACTTTTCTAGGAAGAAAGCAGCTTCATCTTTTTTCAAATAGTAATTTTTATCTTAATAAGTGAAACTTACCGAGGGGCCTCTGAGAAGCTGCATCATGTCTATGTTAAGTTATAGAAAAAGGTAAAGAGCCTTACTGAGGGGTATGTTACACTTTCATGGCTGATGACTTTTGCAGTTATCTTTTGAGATTCAGAGCGCCAACCAAAGCCACCATTGTAAACTTAGTATTTACGCGTCCAGTAGGATTGTTTCCCTTAACGTGTTCCTCCATGAAAAAGAAGTTTGCTGAGGTAAAATTGTAAAGAAATTAATATCAGCATCCCGTCTTGTTGCTTCGATGAAGTACACCACCTGTTTTGATAAACAGCAAGGTGTGTGGTATTTGTGAGTTGTGCCTGTGACTGATGGCTGCTTGGCTGTTAGTGTTTGTATGCTGAATAGCTGAAACTTACAGAAACATTTGTTTAAGACTGCATTTGACTGAATAAGGTCTTCCAAGGAAGACTGAGGAGTTGGGAGCTACTCCATTCTTCTAATGCTTTTCTCCTAAAGAGAGTTGTGGGGTTCCTGCCCCATGTTTTAGTCTCTGGGGTTCCAAACATCTTTGCTGCTCCTTCTGTATCTTCAGCTATGGCATGTATACATCCAAATGACTCGCAGAAGTCTTCTGGGTTTTTTGTTTGGTTTGTTTTATGCAGCTTTTAAATGATTTGAAAGACTCTCATCCACTCCATTCCTTGTGGAAGTGTTGCAGCCTCTATTGCATCTTTTGATATCTTAGAGACCATTATGTGAATGCAGAAATAGACTTAGAAAAAGAACCTGTTAGAGTTGCATCTGCTACCCAAGACTGAAGTGAATTGATTCCACCTGAAAAGAAACTTCAACATACTGTCCTGGGCTCTTGTTTCTTTTTTTCCTTTTCTTTTTTTTTTCTTTTTTTTTTTTTTCTCCCCTCTCATCACAATCATGATAATGAGCATGCATCTCCATTATTGTCTTTGGCACTAACACAGCAACAGTCTTCTGAAACTTCATTGGCAGAGCACTTTCATAAACTAGCAGAATCACGGAAGTTTCAAAGAATTGTGCAACAGCTGAGGGTGGAAGAGACCTCTGGAGGTCTTCAGGCACACAAAAACCCCCTCTGCTCAAAGCAGGGACAACCACAGCAAGTTGCTCAAGGCCTTGTGGGGCTGGGTTTGGGGTATTTCTAAGGATGGAGACTCCCATCCTGAGTTTTTAGTTAGGTGTAAGTGGACTTTCCTGTGCCTGTTGCTACTTGTCCTGTTGCTGGATGCCACTGAGAAGAGTCTGGCTCCCTTGTCTCTACTCTCTACCCACCCTGCCCCCCCTCCCACAAATAACGCATTTATAAGATCTCTTCAAACCTTCTCTTAAGGCTAAATAATCCCAGCTCTCTTCAGCCTTTCTTTGTCAGATGTTTCAATCCCTTAATCATTCACACATTTAGATCTTTATTCTCCTTGTACAGATAATAGTGCTCCCTTTCCAAAAAGTGGGAGGTGGAGTCTGGGAAGCCTTTTAATTATAGCAGCCCTTTTCCTCATCTCACAGTATGAGCTCCAATATCTACCGCAGATAATCCAGTCAATATTGCTGTGCCTAACCCAGCAAAGGACAATTTGCACCACATGGAGCCAAGAAAGAAAACAGACCTCCATGAGCCACAGCAGTGAGTGTTTGCTTTTCATCTGTTGTGCCTGCTTGTTAATAGATAGCCTTGGATGAAACACACAAACCTGAGAGCGTCTCAGTTCTGCAGATCACAGCTATGGTTGCAGGTAGGCTTTGTTACTTGGATTTCAGAAATACAAGATGTAGCTACATTTGATACTCTGAAAATGTATGAATTTATTTTTAATGGCTTACTACTGAGTTAATGAAACTTTATGGCTCTTAACATACAGTGTAAATACTACCTTCAATGAATTGGCATGAATTGAATTTAAACTAGATGAGCTATCAGCACAGTCTTCAAAGTTACGGATGCTTGACATCAGAAGGAAAAAACCACTAAGGCTCAGTATAAAGCTAAAGCTGTTGAAGATCTGCATTGGGTTTGTGGAAAAGAATAGATCTATGACTCTATATACAGTCTAATATTTATTGACAAAATGTTTGGTAGCACACTGTGTGTATAACTATGTGTAACTTAGGAACTGTAATACATTAAGCGAACATAATTCTGTAACAAAATTTCTATTGTTTCTGTTTCATGCGAAGAAAATTTTTTTATTTGAAGTAACTTATAGCTGCAACAATATGTAAGCTTAGTCACTGAGAGGGAGTCAGTCTGACAGCTGATAAAGTACAGTACTTGACATTTTAAAGGTAGTGCTCACTGAACAGGAGTTGATACTGTCTTTAAGGAAGAATGTTCTTCAATAAAGAAGTTGATAGTTATAGGTATTTCCTAAAACTCAGGAGCAGGTTATTCATAGTTCTCACAGTCATGACTGATTTCCCTTATTACTAGTATAAACAGTTTTTATAACAAGGGAAAATTAATTATAGTAAAGTAGCTTCTGTCCTTTTTTTTTGTTTTCCCCTAATAAAAAGTTATTAAATTCCACTTAAGAACAAATTTGGATCTACTTGTTATGTTGCCTGTCTTGGTTCAGCTAAAAAATAGTTTTCAAGTCTGTAGTTCTTTCTCCCTTGAAGGAGTAGTTTACTAAGCAAGCTTTGACTTTTTAGGAAACCCAACAGCTGAGACTAATGCAAATACATGTAAAACATGTATTAAGAGCCTTTGGTGTGACTATAAGCAGCAATCAAAAGGAAGGATGGGAAAGGGGGAAGCAGAAGTTTTGACTACATGAGGCTAAACCATATATGCTGATACCTTTTATTCAAAGCTGATACTTCTCCAATGGAGTCTGTTCTTAAAAGCAGTGGCACAAAAAATTGTTAATTGTTTAGACAAAGTTTTGCTATTAAGAAATTATTCCACTGAAAGGAAGCTTTAAATTAAAGAAAAACAAACAAGCAAACAACTTTAACAGTATGAGTGGAAAATCCTGACGCAACAGGTTATCTTTTCTCAGTGATGCAGTGTCTGACTGGATTTACAGAGACCTTGGAATGACTGGTTATGTGATGTTTTATTAATTTTTGAGGTGTCTAAGGGAATTATCACTATCTGTTAATACCAGAGTCTAAGACCACGTGAGAACTTCAAAATGCTTTAGGTGTTGAACGTTTTTTAAGTAAAAAATCCTCTTAAAACTTAAAGCAGTGAGGAGGTTTCAAAGTGTAAATAGAAAATACCAGGTTTTCGTTGGTTGGTTTTTTTTATAGTTCAGATTTAAGTTCTTGGATCGTTTGTCTCGGCTTTGGTGTGTGGTTCTAGCCTGTCCTCTGAATAGCTGCAAATACTTGTAATCGAGCTCTTCTCCTGCACTAGTAATGACGTAACTGACTTTTCAACTTACTTTAAGTCAGTCAAGCTCTGTTTTAGTCAAAACTTAATTCACCCTGGAAGAGAGTGGCACGTATAGTGTTTTCTTCTGACTCAGATCAGTCCTAAATGTGTCTTGTACCAAAACCTGATATTATCCAGATGTGCAGAAAAAGCTGTAAGAAGCTTGGAGTGTTGATATAATCTAAATCCTTTCTGGAGGTCAGAAGAGTCTTAGGAGCACATTGTTTAAATTATTATTTCAAAATTCCTCTCTCATGTGCTCTTTATGGAGTTACAGTAGATTTTAGGGCTTCCTGAGGTATACTGGTGCCAGCCTGCTAATGTAGGGAATCTGTTTTTTGAAGTGTGTCTGTGGTTGTGTTATGTTTTCATATATTACTGTCTCTTAAATTGTTGTGTTTTGCCCAGCCCCTTATAGGTGCTACAGTTTTTGGGGGGTGTGTGGCATTTCTGAGCATGTGGGTTGGGTTTTTTTGCTTAAGCAATAAAGCAATGCATCTGAACTGGCTGTGTATGTTTTTTCTGCATTAGTTTTTGAAAAATCTTGGGTTTTAAAATTTCTTTATGTGTGCTTTTTGTAGAGTATGAGCTGTTGAGGACACCACATACTTTGTGGTACAAACTGCAGCTGACAGTGCAACCAGGGTGAATTTTGAATTAAAATTCCTTTAAGAAATCCTGAGGATTTCCTGGTAGATACGAAGGAATTGTTTGTGGTCAAAAAACAAATCATGACTTAGCATTTCTATTTATTTAGGAAATTGATATCCAACTAAATAGTCTAAATTTAGTGTAGCAAAATGAGATCTTTAAAACACTATAATAAAAGGCTACTGAGGCGTTATTAAAAATTAATACAGCCAAGAGAGTTATTGAGAAAAGTAGCATTTAGCAGTAATTGTTAATACATTTTGGTACTGCTATATGCTTCCAGCTTCTTAATCTGTGTTCAGTTTCCCTACTAAGATTTTGAATTACTTCTTTTCAACATTTTTGTTGTTCTTATATATTTGTAAGTTTAGAGTGACTGTTGTAGGTCAATAGATTTGCACTGTGACTGAAAACTAAGACTTGCCTGAAGGTGTTTTATTGCTGTAAGCATCAAAATAGGCTGCAGAGGTAAAATACTTAAGTAAACAGACTGATCTTTGGGGAGTGAAGTGTCATAGAAAAAAACATATTGTGATGCTTGTGGGGAGAATGTCTAGAGTGGTCAGGTTTTGAAGGTGTTGGGGTTTCATTGATTAGAGAGATACAGCTCTGGTCTCAGAGCGTGTATTAGGTTTGGGTGGCAAAATTTTGGTGGCAATGGGGCTGCATGGATGTCGTCTTTGAGAAGCTGCTAGAAGCTTTCCTCATGTCCAGTACAGCCAATGCAAGATGACTCCAAGATGGACCCACTGCTATGGAGGACCCCACACTGGAACACGCTCCTGGTAGGGCCTGTGGACCCATGGAGAGTGAGGAGCCCATGCTGGAGCAGGTTTGCTGGCAGGACTTGTGACCCAACAGGGGACCCAAGCTGGAGCAATTTGTGGAGGCCTGTCTTCTGTGGGAGGAACCCAGTGCTGGAGCAGGGGAAGAGTGTGAGAAGTCTTCTGCCTGAGGAGGAAGGAGCAACAGAACCAATATGCAGTGAACTGACCACAACCCCCATTCTCCGTCTCCCTGTGTCACTCAAGGGGCGGGAGGTAGAGAATTCAAGAGTGAAGTTGAGTCTGGGACAAAGGGAGGAGTGGGAGGAAGGTATTTTAAGATTTGTTCTTATTTTCTTATTACCCTACTCTGACTTGATTGCTAATAAATTAATTTCTTTGATTTAAGTCTGTCTTGCCTGTGACAAGTAATTCGTAAGTGATTTCTCCCTGTCCTTATCTTGACCCACGAGCCTTTCCTCGTATTTTTATCCCCCTGTCCTCCTGAGGAAGGGGTGACAGAGCAGCTGTGGTGGATACCAGCCATCCAGCCAGGGTCAATCCATCACAGAGAAGTAATTGTTTAGTTGTTTGCTTGGTTTTTATTCTAAATGGTGGAAATATTTTGAACTACGATTCTTAAGAGGGTACAGAAAACTGGCGGGTTAAATGTTTTCATTTATAGTTGTAAACAGAATTACAGTTATATGCAGAGTTTGGTTGATGCACGCTACCATTCATTTCTCTGTATTTCAACAAACAGCTGTTTTTCTATTGTTGAAATCTGTGGAATTTCTTCATTGCATTGACATTTTCAATGGTTAGGTATGATTAAAAAAAAAATGCAGTTGGTGTTTTTGAGTGATGAACAAGGTTTAGTTATGCATACTGATTGTCCTGGATGCATTGCCTTTCCTGATACACCTGTAGATTGTGAGTAGTTAAAAGAACTGACAGTGGTGCCGTAAAGAGTTTGTATTAAACTTTTTGTGTCACTAATCCCACATTCTACTTCAATGTAGTGTGGATGAAAGTGCTCACATTTCATGCTTTTTAGCTATTCCTTAGACATCTGGGGATTATTTCCTACTAACTAGCGCCCCTTGTGTGACACGTTCTCTGGAAATGCATGCCCAGATTTCACATAGAAGGCTCAGAATTTGGGTCTTGTAGGATTTGTGCCTCATAGCTACGTGGTGCTTTTTAAGTCCCTGGATGAGCAGAAAGAAGACTGTAACTGTTTTTCTTGTGGACAGTTCATAGTGGTTGAGATGGTTTACCCTGGCTTGGAATATTATAATTAAGTATGTATTAAAAAGGAAATGAAATGTTTTCTTTCTCAAGTCTATCAGACAGCTACTGCTGTTTAAAACTGTCTTGTCTTGGAGAAAAATGTAATTTATTTGTTATGGTGGTTGAATGTTAAGTTACAATTTCAGTGTAACAAACAAATGAACAGGAACTTTCTAAGTTTGTTTTTTCTGGATACGTTCAAAATGCACCAAACTACTTTCTAGTTAAGTGGCACAGTTACTGTGAGATTTCTTTTTTTTAACCGGAAGGCTGGAAGGTTTTTCTAATTATGATTATTTTTTTTTTTGGTAGAAGAAAGTTCCAGGGTCGTGTTTGAAGTCCTTCCTTCTTATCACTGTCATATAGTAGTTTCTGCTTTGACTGACTGCCAGGGACCAGTTATGTGTGTGTTCTACCTGGAAACGCTTGATTGTCTTTACTGTATTTGGCAGTTACACCATGGATGCTTACATGCTGTAGGTGTGATTTAACATTGTCTAATTTTGTGTGTTTTCTAAATTGCAGAACCATGCCTTTTTTTTTCCTTGCACAGGGCCAGTTACAACTGTCACAGATGTTTGGCACGTTTAATTGCGAAATACCATTGAACTGCACATGCATTGTTTGGTTGGATCATCTTTTCTTGTTTAAAAATTCATGGCAAAAATGACAGAAAATGAGAGAAAATGAAATGTCTAGTGAGCATCAGTAAATTATAACACTTCTGCAGTATGACAAAAATGTTAACATAGGTGATGTTATCCAACTTTGAATCACAGGAATTCAGAAGCCTTGAAGATGCACTTTGGAGGTTGGTTAAAAGTTGGAAGAAAAAAAAAGGGAGTCTTGGATCAGTTACAGAATGTTAAGTCATGACTCAACAATTTAGAATGGAAGGCCTCTTATTAGTGATAGTCAAAACTGAGGAAGCACATATTCAAGTACAGGCTTTGGGGGAGGACAGTGTGGTACCCATGTAGATCTGAAAATCTGATAACTTCCAAATACTGTGATGCTTAATTTTTTTTTTTTGTTCACATGCATAAAAAGATGTGGTTTTACTTTCCTTTCAAGAATGTTAAAGGTTACATGTTTAAAAAATGTGGCTTCACTGGATCTGTATGGTCCTCTTGTCCTCAACAAAGTGGCCTTGTGGCTCTTGGTTGGTTGCATTGGTAGCATGTTACTTACAGGTGAATAAAATTTGCTTCTTTGAGATGAAGGGACTCTACAGAGCTGTTTAAAGTAAAAAAAATAATTAAAAAGCTACATGTCTATTCTAAGATAACAGATAAAACTGGATAGAAAAAGGGAGCATATCTGTTTAGTGAGGCACTGTTAGTTATTTTAGATGTTTATTGGCCAGTGATTTCTTTGTTTTCAAGTGGGCGGACTTTACTTTCTTCAAATGGAAATTTGAATGAATGTACTTGAAGATAAACTTTTTTTTTTAATACTTAACTGTCTTGACTATTTAAATACAATTACTTTTTTAAAGTCTCCTTTTGATCTGCAATAGTAAAGTTCACTGTAATCCTTGTCATAAGTGATATTAAACAGTGGGTTATGGCTTTACTTTCAAATTAAGTAAAAATTGAATTGTCATGGAGAGGAAGTACTGAAGATGTATTTCGATGACTGCATTTGTGGAGTACTGCATAGGTGGTGTTAGTGAAGGAAACAGAATCCAAGTATCCGATGCAATATTTCACTTTGGGTTGTGTTTTGTTTTTTTTTTTAATTTTGTAGGCCCATTTGGTTAATTTACATGTGTTCTCCCTTCAGCTTCCATAGCTTCACTATTGCAGCTTATCTGTAGCTGAAATTATTGTAAATTTTTTTCCCCCAAAATTCTTACTTAAATTAACTCTTGAAAGTGGGTATGGTTACTTATTGAATGAAAGTAGGGCTGCCATAGTCTTTTATCCTGAGTAATCAGATTACATTTTCCTGTGTTTAAAATTTCATGAACCTCAAAGCTGTGCCTATTCTTACAAGATTTGGGCCTGATTGTTTTTTGTTGTTGTTTTTTAAAATGGATTTAAAATGAAAAATATGCATGTATTTCTAGTTTTTCATTCCTTTAAAATGGAAACATACTTTCCAAATAATGTTTACAATATTTGAAGTGTGTAGTTTTGGGTTTTTTTTTTTCTGGCTGGAGTAATTTAGCAAAATACTTCTTTCCATAAAAATCCTTGATGTGCTTACATTAGCTTTACTGAACTACTTTTTGTAAAGAACAATGAAAAATCATTTTCAGAACTATGTGGGTGATTTAATTTCTCTTTGTTTTTGGTTTGGGATCCTTTGCATTTCTTTAAAATAGAATTCTTATGGAAGAAATGATGGCAAACTGAAAAAACTAAGCAAACGCATAAAGAAGCAATCTCACTTGACTGGAAGTCAAGTAAATTGATATTTTAAGAAGTTTAAGAATAATTTTCTTTGAATTAAAAAATAAAACTGGTGATTTGCACAATACTAAGAGGGTAGCAGAAAGTCTTAGCTCTGGGTATGGTCTATCAGACTTTTCTTTACAGACTTATTTGTGATAGATCTATGAAGGGTTGGAATTACATTACTAATGCCATTTTCAGTTGCAAGAAAATGCTAGATTTTAGGCAGCATCAATAAAAGTAAAAAGTTAATTAATTTGTGCCTTGTCAGGGTAGATTGTATTTCTATCTTTCTTCGTAGTTTCTTTTTTTAAATAGCTTCTGAACATCAAAAATGTACTTCATTGGATGCCTATGTACTGATGAAGGAAAAACAGTTTTAAACGATGCCATGATTCTGTATGAGAAACTATACAAAGAAGTTCTAGTGAAAAAAATCTCTGTGGTCAGTAAGTTTAATTGCTATAGTATAATTTGCTTAAAGGGATGTTTCCATTGAACATTTTAATCTGTGTGTTAATAGCATCTAGTAGAACAAGGGGAAAATGTTTTACTTGCAGATTTGTAAAAATCAAATAAATATGAATTTAATTCAGCAGCATAGATGCAAATGTAACCTTTT
Organism: Thinocorus orbignyianus; assembly: GCA_013400375.1. NCBI lineage: Eukaryota > Metazoa > Chordata > Aves > Ciconiiformes > Thinocoridae > Thinocorus > Thinocorus orbignyianus. Next base: position 358,148 of record VXBW01003509.1, read on the forward strand.
TATTTTTAAAGGAAAAAATAAATGTGTATGAATCTTTCCAAAAGTTTTAGTTGCCTTTTCTAGATTTAAGAATTATTTTATTTACTTCTCCCTCTCCCTTTCTTAAATCGGATATGTTAGATATGTCCTCAGGAGAAACTGAGGGAACTGGACATGTTTAGTTTGGAGAAGAGGAGGCAGAGGAGGGACCTCATTGCCCTCTACAGCTACCTGAAAGGAGTGCTGGTCTCTTCTCCCAAGTGTATAATGACAGGACCGGAGGAAATGGTCTGAAGTTGCAGCGGGGGAGGTTTAGACTGGATATTAGGAACAATTACTTTACTGAAAGAGTGGTCAGGCACTGACTGCCCAGGGAGGTGGTTGAGTCACCATCCCTGGAAGTATTTAAGAAACGTGTAGATGTGGCACTTCGGGGAATGCTCTAGTGGCTGAGGTTTTAGGTTGTGGGTTGTGTTTTTGTGTATGGTTGGACTCAGTGATCTCAGAGATCCTTTCCAACCATTAACAATTCAGTGATTCTGTGAAGTGATTGGTGGAGGAAAACAATTATCTAGTGGAGATAGTCAAAGCATCATTTTTGAATGTTACTTGAGCTCTTCACCAATTACATTTTATTGTGGAGGACAGATTTAGGAGCCACAGTAACTTTGAGAAGTGGGATTTATACAGTTCTCTTCCAAATTTCTTAGTCATTGATATAAAAATCATCCTTTAACCCCTTTTAAGTATTTCCTTAGCCAAAGAACCAGTACTGATGGGTGAGTTCTTGTACTATTAATGTGTACCTGGCACACAGATTACCAGCTAAATTTCAGATTGGTCTCAAATGTTCGAGTACAGTATCTTGTGGCACATATCTTGTGGCACTTTTATGTTCATCAACATATTTATTTTAAGTGCAAAAAGGGAGTAACGAAGATTCCTCCTTTAACTTGACTAAAAGGCTTATGGGAAAGAAAAGATGGAGGGGGAAGAAAACCCTGAACATTTTGGAATTTCTCAGTTTCAGTATTTAAAAAGCTGTGTTGCAAAATTACTTGATCTATTCCTCTTCCCTGACTGAGTTAAGTATGTATGTGTGCCTTTATTAAACTGAGATTTGATTAAATAATGGATTTGTTTAAGTGAAAATACTGGTTTGATATGATATGCTTGGTGTTTTTTGATGCCTGAATCTGTGTTGCCTGTCATAAGCCCATGAGATTTCGTTGGAAGGCCTTTTATTTTTCATGGTTGGTAAAGACAGAGAAGAGCATTCTTGTTGTCTGTGTGATAAATTTTTGTATTTGAATGACTTGTTTACTTTAATAATAACTAAACAGTATGGCAGTCACTATTTCCTGAGGTTCTGTGAGGTTCTTGCATCAGAGATTTTTTTTTCACCTTGACAACAACAGTATGTTCAGTAGCTGACTGCTGATGACACCGCAATAATTGGTATTAAGATGCATGTTGAAATGGGGTGTACATAATGCTGTCCTGAGAAGTGAAAATTTGTGGCTGCATGTCAGAATCCTAGCTGAGAAAGGGAGGCCACTTTCGGAGGTCAGCTTTTTTGATCAGGCTTTAAAAAAAGTGGATCTACTAATAGATTAACGTAACCGAGTGCCATTCCAAATTTAAATATTACTATCACTATGAAAGATATGCTCTAAAACTTCAGTCCCTTCTGGTGAGACATCAAGAAATCCTTTTTAAAAAGAAAGTGATCTAGGTTTTAGAATTGTGAAGCTGGAGTGAAAATTGTTTTATTTTCTGCTCTTTGACCAGCTAATTTTGTTTCTTCCTCCAAACTGTAGAATCTAAGAATGATTTTCAAATTTTAATTTTTGAAAATACACCGTAATTTTTCCTAAAACATGGGCAGAAAGCCTGTGTTTTATATAACCGGCTCTTGCAGAAGTTGTCCTGAAGATATCACTACTCTGTGTGCAATTAAGGCTTCCTAACTTCTTTTTACCGACTCTATTTTAGTGTCATTCCTTTCTCACAGATTACAGTATTAGTGTAATATCTAAACTTCCTTTTTTAATAGGCTTTTATAAGCCAGCTAAGAACAGATTTTTTTGAAGTCCCTAAGGATGGGATTTTCCTCTGCCCACTCCCCACCTCTCCTTCCCAAAGACACTGTTCTATGCACCTAAAGAAAAAATAATGATCAGGCTTCATTATACTCTTAACAGGAAATTCAACTTCTAAAATGGACTTCAATCAAGCTAGTTTTAGGATCATTGAATAGTTTGGGTTGGAAGGGATCTTAAAAGGTCATCTAGTCCAAACCCTGCTGCAGTGAGCAGGGACATCTTTAACTAGATCAGGTTGCTTAGAGCGCTGCCCAACCTTGAATGTTTCCAGGGATGGGGCATTGCGGTGAGTTGACTCTGGCTGGACACCAGGTACCCACTGAAGCTGCTCTGTTACTCCCCCACCTCAGCTGGACAGGGGAAAGAAAAATATAATTCAAGTGTGAGTCAAGAGAAGGACAGGGAGAGATCACTCAAAAAAACAGACTCAAGTTGGGGAAAATGAATTTATTACCAATCAAGTCAGAGAAGGATAATGAGAAATCTTGCACTCCTTTCAGATCTCATGAGATTTAGTAAGTGTATCAGTATGAAGTTTCTGAAACCTCAGTTACACCCCATACAGTGGTAATACTCTATTGTGGACATACTTTACACTGCTGTTGATCAGGGCCTTCGTTGCTTGGGACTGATTCTTAGCTGTGAATGTACTTATCTTGCTGCTCATCTCTGCTTGCTGTCCTGAGGCCAGCCTGGGTTGGCAATCAACTGCAGTCTGTATATGTGTGGCCACTTGTAGCAGGCATCACTTCTGGTCTCTTTGTGCCCAGATAAATAACAATTCTGTTGAGGTTCCTTTTTCAACAGAACGATGGAAGGACCATCAGACCATGAGAATTAATAGACCTTTCTCTCGAAGTTGGTTGTCACTTAGCTGCTGATTTGGAACGCTTATTCATATAGCCAGAGCAAAACACTATTGGATGAGGCTGCACACCAATATACTGTAACTTTGGTAAGGAGCATGTGCCAGACATTTGTCTTGTGCTCAGGATTATGATGTGTAAAACAGGTGAATGACAACATGACTCTGTCACTTTACTTTCATAAAAATGAAATCTGATTTTCTGTCATGCAATAGATCAGTCTTTGTGAGTAGCATACAAATTTTAGTTTGCCTGTCAGAAGGTTCCTTTATGGAAATGGTGAATGCTTACAGATGTGAAGAAAGCTTACAAGAGCTTCTAATAAAGATGGAAGAAGGCCTGTAGTGGCAGGAGAAGGGGCAATGATTTTAAACTGAAAGAAGGTAGTTTTTGATGGATGTGAGGAAGAAATGTTTACAGTAAGGGTGGTGAGACACTGGAACAGGTTGCTCAGAGGAGTTCTGGATTATCCCATCATTGGAATTATTCAGGGTCGGGTTAGACAGGGCTTTGAGCAACCTGAAAGTGAAATATGTCCTGGCCCATGGCCAGGAGGGGGTTGTACCTGACTTTAAAGGTCCCTTCCAGCCCAAACCATTCCATGATTCTAGGATCACTCTCTGGCAACTGAGAAATGGATATTTCATTTCTTTAGATGATATAAATAGGAGCTATAGAGTTGGAGTTGTTCAGCGTGGAGAAGAGAAGGCTCTGGGGAGATCTTATAGCAGCCTTACAATATAGGGTGCCTACGGGAGAGATGGGAAGGGAGTTTTTATCAGGGAATGTAGTGATAGGACGAGGGGTAATGGTTTTAAACTGAAAGAGGGGAGATTTAGATTAGACACTATGATGATAATGCAGTTCACATACTCAGATTTTCCCCTTATTATATGTTTTAATAGATCCTTTTAATTTAGGTGCACTAATTACCAGTCCTCGTTTCCTACATGAGGATTCAGCAGAGATGATACCTAGGAAGAACGTTTTTGCCCAGTTAGCACTGTTAAGGTAGATGTAAAACTTTGACCATACTTTTTCTTAGCCGTAAGTAAAGATTATCACTTTAATTAGTTCTTATTCTAAATTTTCTTCTGTGTAATCTGTGTTTTCCCATTGTGAAATTAATTCCCTACAAAATACTAGCCTATTTGCATTGGACTATTGTATTCAAACTGTGTTTGTCTGAGAAAACTGTAAACTGTTACACTGTCCTCTGCTGTGGGGATCCTACTGTTAACCAAGGAAACATAAAGGAGTGATTTAATCAGTCTTATGGGGATTCTAAGAGAGAGAAGGTGAAGGTTGTGTTTAGAGTCATGCTAACCACGTATTACCATCTTCACTCTATAGTTTAAAAGAAATACAATTTTAGGAACCCTTGGAGAAATAACAGCTTTTTTTTTTATTTTTTATGGCCAAAATGAGAAAAATCTAGAAACAATGTATGTTTAAACAATTCTGATAACTTGTAGGATTTCTGCTGTATCCTGAACCCTTCCTCCCAACCCCCCAACTTAATTCCATTATGATTTAATTTTTTCATTGCAAATTTATTTTTGAGCAGATGCTGTATTTTTGAAGGTGGAAATAAGTGGTAGGAAAGAGTTTAAGAGCAGGAAAAGGGTGTAACAAAACTTTTTTCTAATATTCCTCTAGGCACTTGCAAAGCATGGTTCTTTGACTTCTTAGATGCCACTTTTTTATTAAACATTGGTCAATTGATTTCTTCTTCCCCCTCTCCAATGAAGTTCTCTACTGCTTCTTAACATATGTAAAATATGTTTTAGCATAAATTCCTGTGGGAAGAAACTGCAAAACTGATTGTGTAGTACTTATTTTTAAGCCTACCTTCTCCCATTTTACTCGAATACCCCTTAGCTCTTATATTTCACGATTTTATGGTGTTGATTTTTGACTATACCACCCATAATTTTATAGGTCTCTTCTGATTTTCCGGATGCCTTCTTCAGGCTGAAGACTTCTTGTTTACTTATTTCTTGTAGGTAACTACTCCATATCTAAACAGGAAAAAAAAAATTAATAACGGTGAGTTGAAAAATATTTTCCAGCCAGCTTTTCAGTTCTTCACTGGAGTGAAAAGTGTTGTGTAGGATTATATCTTTCAGTCTTTTAACTACTGTTTCTTAGGTTTCTTGATCATGAGCTCCCTGCTACAGATTGATGTCATAATCCCTTAGTTTTAAATCCCCTAGTTTTGAGAACATACTGTTTGGTTGTGGTGGTTTGTGTTTGGTGGTTTTGTGTCCCACTGCTTAAGTATGTGATACATGGAGCAAATCCTTATCTGGTTTGTTTACTCGCTCCTTCTATCTTTCTAGGCTTTGCATCCCTCCTGATACTGGTTGGATCTTTTTGTCACAAGTAATGGCAGTAACGGTGTAGGGATAAGACTGTTTACTATCCTTAAATTTTATGCCCCTTCATTATTTTTTTTTTTCAGTGGGAAGAGCATGCTGGGAAAATTTGTGAAGGCCAGTATTATAATTTCATTGGAAGATTCACAGCAGCCTGATTGAGATTAAATTGATTGATTACAGGTGACTGAGGTTGCTACAGTGACATCCACAGAATCTAGTAGTGATGCTACCTTGGTTCTTGACTGGCTTTAGCTACCTGTAAACTTTTTACCATGACATTGTTTATCGGGTGACATAATGAACTTCGATAATTTATCAAAAGTTTTCGTTTAAGTATCATTTAAGTTCATTTCATTATATAGCTAATGTTATTAGAGAGGATAAAACTGCTCTCTTGCCTTATGGGGGATATGAGGACCTATATAGGTGTATTTAATTAATGCTTCACAATGTGCTTAATTTCTTGTTTTTAAAATGTTGCAATACTTTGAATGTTGGATTGTCTTTTCTGTAATTCTGTTGTTAAGATACTTGGGAGCACAGATGTGCTAGTGTGTTGTTTCTGGTCTTTTTAAACAGCATCTCAAGGTGCTGCTGTTTTTCCATACTCCCTTGTTTCCTGGCAGGAGAATGTAAAAGGAAGTTTTTTGGCTTTTGTTAAATCTTTAGTATTTCTGATAGAAGCTCCCTTAATTTACTGTCTGATTTTTGCAAAGTAAATTATGCTGATGAAGCAGAGATAAGGCTTTTGTTGCCTAGGTGTGACAGATTTTTAGTTTTAATGGTTCAATCTTGAGTGTAGACAAATTTTGGACATTTTTTGGTGCCTTTAGTTGCATACAGATCTAGTTGGATTTCTGTATAGCACTTCTGGTTTAGTTTTCCTAAGTTTGAGCACTTTTTTTCAATCTTGTTGGTTTAGTGATTTGTAATAGCCTAACCTGCTTTTATGAATTGGTGTCAAAATTCAGTGTGTTGTTTCACATCTGCTACTTAATACCTATGTTAACACACTGCTTAACTGATGAATGCTCACAAGAATGTGACTAAAGGCATTGTGAAGATAGATTTAGATGGCACTTACCATGTGACAGAATAGCAAAGTACTATGGTGTTGTGTATTTTAGCACAACCTAAACATCAAAAAAATGAAATCCAAACCTACCATCCTGTGAACAAGAAAGCAGTGTCTCTTGTCTTGTAACCAAAGCATTCTGTTGTAGGGCTGAGGAATGAGTAATTAAATATTGTGGAGTAGCTTTTCTTTTCCTGGAATTGAGTCATACACCTGTTAAAGGATGTGAGATTGCAGAGTGGAAGCATATCCAGTACTACATCATGGATTCTCTGACGGGCCTTTTACTGAGACTGCGATGACTGAGAATGTGTTGGGAAGAGAGAGTAAAATAAAGTTGAAGACCTGGTGGTGATTACAGTGTCTGATAGGTACAATAGTTGAGGCTGTTATCTCTATAGATGTACTTTATAGCTGTTTAAGGAAGAAAGGAGACAGAGAAGGATGAGTACAGAGGTGGGAAAATGCTTGAATTAGAATCTTTCTTTCAGCTGACCTTAGAAAAGCTTATGTTTTCTGTTTCCCTTGTCTCAAGAGATAAACGCTTTTATTTGGGAACCAAATTAGATCTCTCAGATTTGGTGGTGCAGATGTTTTCTGGATCACCTAGTGATTAATTTTCAGCTAATTTAAGATCCATTATTGCACAGTCAGTATCATAACTTTTTTCTTTTGTTTGAGAGTAGGCTTTTCTGTTTTCTATTTTCTATTTTTGTATTGGCTATGCAAATTATTATACTGATACCTGTGAAGATTTTTGCTGAGCAGTTTTCTTATACTCACTATAAAATGTATCTGTAAGTTTCTAGTGGAAAAAAATATGAACTTACATGATTGCAGACCATGTTTAGAATAAAATCACTGAAATGTCAAGTTCATTATTTTGCCTCTTTAGGCACTGTACGTACTTTTGCATTGTGCATCTGTACTGTCTTCTTGGTTACAGGACAGTTGCTTAGTTAAAATAAGTGTTTTTATTCTCGGTCTATTTTCTGAACCAGATGCAGTCATTTTTGTGATTCTTGCTTGACTTAAATAGTACAGATTTTATTGCAAGCTTCATTGTGTTCTGGCAAAAAGCAGTCTTGTCCAGTTATTTCCATAAGATTTCAAGCCCATAGTTGGTAACTATGGTAGTCTTCCTTATAGGCTGAAGACTTTATCAATTGGAACTCAGTTTCATTTATGACGTTATCCTTAGAAGTCCTAAAACTTTAAAAAATGTATGCAATAATCTATTCTTGTATCTTTTAGAAGACTGCCATTTGCTGTGTGCAAATCTGAGCAATAGATTTTTGCAGTAAGTGCTGTCAAAGCTGTAACTTGTAAAGCTTTATAAAATAGCTTTTGGGTACCAAACACCTAAAAGAAGGTGATGAAGCAATATATTCTTATGGCAGCTTTGTAAAACAAAACAAAAAACCAACCACTTCTTTTTTTGAACAATAAGAAAAAGTTTAAAATTCTTGTCTCTAATTGTTTGTCTGTTCTTTGTTGAGTACCTAGCCTGAGGCTCATATTTTGTTCTCTGCTTCAGTGATGTTATAATTGAGCATGTCTAAGGAGACTGATGGAGATAGTAATTAGGAGTGATTCCTAAAAGAAATAGTGTTGAACACTGGAGGGCAACATTACTATTTGCTGGAGACTGTTGTCACTCTCTGTGTAGGAAAATCAGTGCTCACTCACTGCTTTATACTTGCTGCCTTTTCTACTACTTGCCGTGTTTTAAGGTTCTTCACATGTACCTTACACTGAATGTGACTGTTAACAGCTGGCTGCTGATGTGGCCTTTGCTTCGCTGTTTCCTGCAGTGCAGTGATTTAATGAAATTATTTGAGTATTCAATTTTAGTCAAGCTTTAAAATGACACTCCAGAAGTGTCTACTTTTAGTGAATTCCATATACCACCACTTGGTAATCAAAAAGTTATCTTCCATTCTGTACAAGCCTAGTAGTTCCTTGACATTGATTCAGTAAATATTTTCAAAATGTATACCAGCAATGTGATTTCTTTATTAGCTGACTGAGATGTGCGTAGAACAGTTTGGATGGCAGCTGACTTTCATTCAAGTCTATGAAACAACATCTTAACAGGTTTTAAAACTAATATTTTAATTCTACTATGAAGTTTGAAAAACACCTAATAGTTATATGCTCAGTATTTTAATATTTATCAGTGTATTGGTCAGGAAATTGAAAACTTAATGAGGCTAGTGTTCCAAAACATCTTAGATATACCTGTAGTATCAATTAGACACCCAGGTAGCTCTGAAGTATGCTTCACATCTCCTAAAGATTTTTAAATTCAGGGTTGTTTTTTTAAACTCTGCGCCTCTTATATCCTGTCTTTTGGAGCACGAGTTTTGTGTTCTTATTTGCAACTAGTTCAGATAAAATACTCTTCTGCTTTTCATTAAATAGGATAAGCCATAATCTGCTTTGCCTCCTTTAAAAACATAATGCTTATCTTGTGTTGTAACACTTTGGTCTCTGTTTGCTTTAATGTGGGACTTTCCTTTTAATTCCTGCATTCTAATTCATGATACAAAAATGTTTTTGCAAAGATGTTGAAGAAAAGCATTTTCTTACTGACCTTTCTTTAAGGGTAACTGTTTCTTCGCAGATACAGGCTCAGCAAAACTAAAGTAGACATTTAGAGGTAGAGAATATTTTTTGTTTCTTTACCTGAAGTAGCATGCGATGTCTCAGTATTTACACCCAGACTTAGTCTGAAACACAGTTTACGTACCCCATATTTTACACCATCTTAATTCATTTGTAGTTATTGGAATTGGTTAGTGAGGGTTTTGCATTCATATTTTTTTTTTAGCTGTGTTAGTAGGTCTACATGAGTTTCAGTCATGGCATTGTTCGATTCCAGTATATATAATAATATGATAATAACAATGATACTGAAAGTTTGGGGACGAAGGCATTGTGGGAAGTGTGAATGAATGAGCAACTAATAGATAGGAAAATGTAGCTATTTTGGTAGAAATGGCTGAAAGAGGGGAAAAAAGAGCAAAGCAATAATGTGACATTTGAGTGACAGAGTAAAGAAAGGATTTGGAATGCAGAAGATTCAAGAGACCTCATCTCTTGAAGAGGAAAGATTAATATTCTTGGTAACATGGAAGATGTGCTGAAAGTGGTATGAACCACAGGAACACCAAAGAATAAAAATAAATATAGTCCTAAAATTTGAGAAGTGACAGGGGAAGTAAAGAGGAATGATACAGATTACTAGTAGGATTACTGGAAGGAACAGTTAAAAATTATACTTTGATTTTTGACTGAAAAATACTATCCTAACAGTTCGTTTGGTCTAAGGATCTGGGCTTAACTTTCAGTTTTAATATCCTCAATTTGAAATTTTATTTTATGTGATGTGATTCTGATAAATGACAGGAAAATCTTGGTTGGATGGTGTTAGTTGTCAGAAGTGTTTTCCAGACTACTTGCATTTCCTTTATATCAGTGAGTCATTTAAACTTGACTCATGCTGTGGGTTGTTCCGTAATTGCATAGTCTTCAATAGCAACTGAGGAAGCCCTCGGTTCTGCAAAACCACTAATCGTGTTCTTGTCTGCTGTTTTCCTCCACTGTGTTAAATGCTCACTGCGGTTCTGAAGTCACCTTGTTCATTCTTTCAACAGCCTTGCATGGGCTGCACATTGCAACCTGTCTGAGAAGGCCTTCCTGTTTGACTCCCAGTGTTCAGACATGACCCACTGCTGTTGTATAATGATAAAAAGTTAATCCAACCCAGATCAGGAAAATACAGCATTTAAATAGAAGTAGATGGCTTGTTGTAGTTGAAAGTCGATAGGTATTAGTCTTCTACTTGGTATTTGCATCTTGTAAAGTGGCCTAAAATGTGTTTTGCAATGTGTTAATATATTTGTAAATAATGTCTTTAATGTATTGGAACTAAATTCATATTTCTGTAACGTACCAGTTATACTCTTTTTGTGTTGATCTTTGCATAAGTAAATATTTCCACACTTCTTTTATTTTTCATATAACCCATGTGATTTATGGTAGCTAGGTTTAATAAGACAAAGTAAAACCTGGAGGGTTCCTCTAACTTGATTTATCTATTTGACTGTATCTGTGGTTGTAGTTTTATTGCAAACTCTGTAATATACCATAATATCAACTTTTTTGAACTGGTAAACATGTAAAGATTGTATGTAGAGTCTCTTACCCACTTAATTGCCCATCTGAAAACCTGGTTGTAGGAAAAACATAGTATATTGTGTTTTGGCGGATTTACGTACTTTTGAAAAATACTGCTTATGCTTTTAATGGTTATCTTCTTATTTTTTTTAATAAGCTTTCCTTATTCAACACCTGCAAACAATGGCCTTTTTTAGAGATTAGCTGGAGTTTACCTCTGCATATCCGGCAAGACTGAAATAAGGTTTAGAATGGTTGTTTTGCAGAGAACTAATTTAAACGATGCATGTTTTGTCTACGTAGCAAAATTGTATACCTTGAAAAGGTCACATAATTAAAGACTGATAAATTTGTGAAGGCCACAAATTATCTTTAATTTTTCTAATCCAGTGTTTTCAACCAAGAAACCTTGTCCTTCAGCAATTTGATTTTCTAAAAGTATGTGTATGGAAACCCAGTGTTTCTGCTTCAAATTGTAGTGTAAATGCTTACCTTTTATCACAGGCACTTTAGGAAGGTGCACTCAACATAGATGCTAAAAGCTATGTGAACTGGAGTCCCACATAATTTATACAGGTTCAGGTAGTTGCCAGTTTAGAAATAGTACTTTATTTGATAATTTCCTACTTGTCCCTGTCTTATGGACCATTTCAGAAAGGTTTCTTGAAGCTCTTAAGAAATAATACTTCTGCCTTTTGACTGGAGTCTTAAGAACCACTTTCAAGAAGGATGAAACTAGGATGTTGCTTTTTTGGGTGCTTTTGTACATTCCCACTTAAATAAGTTAAAGAAGCTTGTGGCACTAACTTTTGGAACTTGTTTGTGAATGGTATTCACCAATCGAGTCAATGTATCTCCTCACACACATTTTAGAAGTAGAAGGGGGGCAGACTGGTGGTTTTTTTGTGTTGGTTTTTGAGGTGGTTTTTTTTCTTTTCTTTTTTTCTTTCTAGCATTGTAGTGTAGTAAGCTTGCATTACCTTCAGAGTTTAGATTGCTTTCTTTTGCTATTTCTATGATACTTTAGGGGAAGAAAAACATTATGAGCCACAACAGGGTATATGCCTTATTTCTGTCTGCGAAGGTGGAAGAATTGCCTGTGGTTATTCTTAGGGAGTGGTTGGCCAGTGTCAAAGTCCGACCATAGTTACAGCAGTGGAGCATTGGGAGCTTGTAGCACTGGATCTTGTTGTATTTCTGTTACAGCAGCTCCCTTCTGTCCTGCTGTGTCCATCATCTTCCTGCAACCATTTGTCATTGTAGTTCAACACATGCCTACCTCCTACCACTGCAATCTACTGGGGTCCAGGGCTTTATTAATAATGATAGCTGAAGAAGCTTTTTACAAATTAAAAAGAGAAAAGAAAAATATCTACCACTAGAACTTGTATGCATATATTAAGTAGATTTTAAAATTGTCCAGGTGAGGAAGAAATAGATCTGGCCACAGCTGAATGTGACGTTGGAGTAAATGAATCAGTAGCTTAACTTAATGGTGAACACCTTGAAAGTTAAATATTAATTTTTGCAGTGGAAAATTAGACATTTTGTTGGTGATACCACTGGAATGCCCACAGGCTACTTAAATCATTGAGAAGCACCAAGAAAAACAGTCACATTGTCTAGAATCTTACTCTGTACCAGTTATTTCAATTGATTAAAAATTAGATGTCTTCATGTTGTGAAGTTTCTAGCTGCAAGAAAGTGTGATTTCTTTGCTGGACATGAATGAGTATAAATTAAATGTGAAATTACATTTGCCCAGGAGTAAGGTATTTGAACAAGGATTTTAATTTACTAAGAAGATTATTAAAGATTTTCTGTTAGAAATGTGATCAACCTATAGTTGGAGGCTGTAGGGATTATTTTCACATATTCAGCATCCTGAGAAAGAACACTGTTTTGTTTGTAGTCCTTCCTTTCTTTTCAGATTTTATTTTACAATAACTTTTTTTCCCTATCAATTAGCTAATAGTTAAGTAATAAAAGTGACAGTGAAAATCTAAGCAAATAACGAATGTGTGCTTTTTGGCAAGAAGATGAAACAGTTATGGGTGGTGTAAAAATTAGGAAGGTAAGTGGAGGCAGTCCTGAGGAGCTGTGCCAGAGCATTTTTTACATAGCTGTTGTAGCTTTAATGTATTGAACGTAAAATGGAATATACATAGCTCTGAATTGTAAAAGGTTAAGAGCAAGTGAAGTATTTTAATTTTATAAACTCATATTACTACAATATGATGTTTCAGAACATTACAGTTGCATCTAAGCATTCCTCTGAGATAAAGTAATTAAAGTTTTTATTGTAATGGTATGAAGCTGAAGGGGTCAGAAATGTCTGCATAAAGCTTCAGTTGAAATGGCTTGTTGAGACTTGGTTTCCCTATTTAAGGTTGTATGATTTGCCTAAGGTCATCCAGGGTCTTGGTGTTAAAAGCTAAGTATTATCTTGTTAGACTAATAGTAAAGAGCTGAAGGAATTTGTGTTTGGAAAGCATGTGATTTGTATATTCATGAGTGTTGCAATTTACAGTTCATAAAGTTATATTGAAGTTATATATATGGTTATATTTAGTAAACTGGCTGTGTTCAAGCACTCAGCGCTGTGGCTGTTAAAAAGGTGCTTAAAGGCAGGATGCCTAAGTAACCACATTGGCACGTACATGATCTGAAGCTTGCTATCCGTGGAGATTGATATTCAAAGTTCTGAGAAGTATCAGATTCGAATTGATACCTTTACTTCACTCCAATGTTAGAAATGTGAGGTGATTTTTAAATAATAAAAAAGTAATTTTGGGGGGATGGGATGAAGATAAAATGCTTGTTCTGAAGAGGTTTAATGGTGGCTTTTTTGAGTCAGAGGTTGAATAAATAAAGACTTTGAAAAACCATATTAACTTAATACAGACCCAACTACTGTGATGCTAGGACTTGGTAATTCTTCAACAACAGTCTGGTGTTCCAGTATTGCCTGAAGCCTGTGCAGTGCAGCATGATGTCACAAAATCAGATTGGAAGTACTCCAAACAGCGCCTGTAATGTCCTCTGTACGGTAACCAGTGACAGATACAATCGTCGCTGTCTGTTGTTTCCACTTGCTGATAAATGAGTGCAACATCTGTTACTTAATGAGTGTCTAAGGAAAAGGGAGAAAGAGGGATTGTAGAGATTTTATTTTATTTTTTTTCCAACCTGCATTGATCTGTATATTAACCTAGTAAACTTTAGTTTTTATAAAGAGAATGTGAACTTTCATTTGGGGAGATTTGTGTCTGTTCTTGTATTTTGCTAAATAAAGTAAGGCATGTACTACAACATATTTCAGTACAAAAGAAATTCACTTGTTGGGAAGCAAGTGTGTAAACAAAATTGTGGACCTGGTTCTGTATCTCATTTTGTAGCTGTGGTCTGACTTCTGAGGGAACTGTTTCTGAGGTCACCCTCCTCTCTTGCAGACCAGTGCTTGGCACATAGGGTATATGTGTCTTCCAGGAGTCCCTCAGCAGTGTGACAATTGTAAGGTGTGCTTGTCCCTGGAGGTTACTAATTGAGTCAGAGCAGAACCCCTCATTTGAACAAATAAAGAAATTCTTGACTCTAATCTATTACCTTGAGGTCTTTGTTGCTCCTGGATCAGAGATCTGCAGCATTATTACAACTTCAGGATGATTCCATTAAAGGTGAGTATGTGTTACCTGTTGGCTCTGGGACTGTGTCAATCTGCTGGGATTTGCGGAGCAGCCGTTCCTTGCTGCGTGAGTCAGCAGTGTCTTCAGCAGCACACGACCTTCCTTTCTTTGGTATTTGGCTGTTGAGCTGCTTAATACTTCTCTGCTAACCCTAGCAAGAGCTGTATGTGTCATGTGGAGCAGCAACTAATAAGCCTAAGTCATCTTCACCCAGCATTTCTAAGAAATTCAAGTATGAAGAAGTTGAATTACAGTATATTCGAATGCTTCTGAAGAGATCAGGGGAGATATTGGCTAGTACATCTGATATACATACTGGTAAGCAGGTAAAAATAACAATTCAGAATAAAATTAGAGAGCATATGGGTGAATACTGGAAAAGTTTTGACATATTTTAAGGCTCAGCATTTTTTGAAAACAACTGCATATGTGAGTAGTTGGTATCATCTGAAGTATTTGGTAGGATTTTTCACCAAAGGCCCTTAAAAGAATTTGAGCTGCCATGATATAATGAGGGATTTTTGCATGTCTAAAACTGGTTAAAATGTACAGTGAAAAGGACAAAAATAAATGCCCTGTTTTCATACTGAAGGGAAGGTCACCAGTGGAATCCCGTAAGGATCTGAACCAAGGCCTGTGCTCTTAATATATTCATAAGTCATTTAGAAGAGGAATGAATAATGAGGTGTCAAAGTTTGCAGACACTGCAGGGTAATTCAGGATAAGTAAAAAAAAAAAATCCAACTGATAAAATGGCAGTTCAGTTCAATGTAAATAAGTATGTATGTATATGGAGAGAGGGAATTATCCTAACTTTACATATGAACCAGTGGTCCTTAACTTGATTGTTACTACTTCAAGAATGAAACCTTATAATTGAAATAGATTAATGAAAATGTAAGCTCAGTCTTTAGTCACAAAAGATCAGACCAGCACACCAGTAGGGTACAGTTCTGCTGAAATAACTATAGAGAGTTGAATAGATTTGCTGTGGCTTCTAACTAGGAGTTGGCATATTGACCTAACAAGTAGAGAACATTCAAAACCAAGTAAGATGCTCTTCAATATGATGGGTAGGCTGAAAAATGGGCTTTTGCAGCAGAAGGTGTCACATAAAAGTATATCCACACTCACTCAAGAAGTCTGAAGAAAATACAGGAGGTTCTAGAGGGGAGAATTAGCCCAAGTGACATATATGCTTATACTGTCTATAGTTTTTGCGTTGTATCTTTTAATGTCTGTTGTTAATAAATGGGTATTTTTCTTGATTTTTTTTGTTTGGTCTGACCTAGTACAGCAGTTCTTATGAACTTCTTGATTATGAAAACTCTTACTCTGGCCTCGGGCTCTAATTAAAACTCTAATTAAATTTCTCTCATGAGGGAGGCATGAGGGGGAAGGGAGTAGTAATATTTTTGGTACCTCTCTTCCTTGGGCAGTAGTATTAATGTACGGTTCTCCTGAAGTCCTGCTGACACCAATAACCTGACCTTACTTCTGGTATCCATTTTGTCATACAGTTAAATGTGGTTTTGAAGGTGTTCTGTTTGCTGTCCTGTTAATGTCCTAATCCTCTTGTCCTACCACAGCACTACACTGCCAGCGTGTCTAGTGCTTCTTTACTTCCTTAGCTTCTTGTATCAGATTCAAGAAACTGGAGGGAAGCTAGAATGCTCTCCTAAACATCCAGGTTTGCTTTGAGCTTTGCTGTGGAAAAGGAGATAAGGTTTGGAGCTGCACTTACTTAAATGCCTGTCTAATTATGTAAACCAGCCTGTTTATAAATACTATTCCCCCTTCTGTCTCTGTATTGTTTCAAATTAGAGCAGGATAACCGAATCAGCTAATGAAACATTGTTGACCTGAATGGGAACCTGAACTAGAAGAACTTAACTGTAGCTGTCCCTGAGCTGAAGAAATAATTTTGGCAGCCATCTACAGGAAAGGAGGGCTTAAAGGAGGGCTAACTCTCTCAGCCTATCTTCTTAGGAGAGGTGCGCCAACCCCCTGAGCACCCATCTTTGTGGCCCTCCACAGCATCTGTTTCAGAAGGTCCATGTCCTTCCTGTGCTGAGGACTCCAAAGCTGGATGCAGTACTCCAGGTGGGATCTTACAAGAGTAGACTAGAGGGGTAGAACCACCTCCTGTGACCTGCAGGCCATGCTGCTTTTGATGGAGCCCAGGATATGGTTGGCTTTCTGGGCTGCCAAAGCGTACTGCTGGCTCATGTTGAGCTTCTCATCCATGAGCACTCCCAAGTCCTTCTCAGGGCTGCTCTCCAGCCATTCTCTGTGCAAACTGTACTTGTGCCATGTTCCGAGTGTGGTACCCTGCACTTGTCTAATTTGAACTTCATGAGGTTTGCATGAGCCCACCACTTGAGCCTGTCTTGGTACCTCTGGATGGTATCTGTTCCCTCCAGTGTGTTGACCATGCCACACAGTTTAGTAGTGTTGGCAGACTTGCTGAGAGTTCTGTCCCACTGTCCAGGTCTCCAACAAAGATGTTAAATAGTATTGTTGCCAGTACCGACCCCTGAAGAACACCACTCGTCACTGGCTGCCACTTGGATATCAAGCCGTTGACCACATCCCTTTGAGTGCGGCCATCCAGCCAGTTTCTTATCCACTAAGCGGTCCGTCTGTCAAATCCATGACTCTCCAATTTTGAGACCAGGATGGTGTGCGGGACAGTGTCAAATGCTTTGCACAAGTCCAGGTAGATAACATCTGTTGCCCTGCCCTTGTCTATCAAGGTTGTGGCAATATTGTGAAAGGCCATCAGATTTGTTAGGCATGATTTGCCCTTGGTGAAGCCGTGTTTGGCTGTCTCAAATATTTTCCAAATGCCTTAGCAGAGATTCCTTAGATCCTTCTAATTCAAGTGGATTAACTGGCAATGTAAAAATTAACACCCTCACCTACTTCTCAGAAGAAACATCCCTAAACAATGCGACAGCTGAGCGTGGTATTTAAAAAACATATTTAAAGAAGTTTTTCACTAGTTCACGTGTCTGTATGTCTTCCCAGATTGTACTCTGAATTAGATGTCTTTTTGTACTTCCTGATCTTTTCTGAAGTAATCTGACTTGTTATGATTGCTATATAGGTTTAGAAATGTTTACTTAAAAAAAAGTTTACTGTTCATTCTTTTGACTGAAGCATTTAGAATTATGCTATGTAACCAAGTAAAGGAAATAACTGTCTTATCTGCTCTTTTTCACCAGATTTTGAAATGTGTGCTGCTTATAAATTGTGTGTGCACAATTAATAATAGGCATTTTGAAAACATTTTTGAGATCATACTACTTATTGAAAGCATTTCTATATTTAAAGTGGGTCTCATGTATTTTGACATGTGTATCTCTTAAGCATTCCAGTTTTGTGAAATATGTCAAAAGTAAACTTTACCTTCAGTATATGTATAACTATTTGTACTTGACTTTGTTCATGCCTGTGGGTGGCTGGAGTAGAGACACCTCTGGGGGGCTGCAGCCCTTGGACAACTCATACCAAAGCAGGGACACCCCTGAGGTTCTGTTACATAGTGATTCATTTTTTGATGGACATGTCTTTAAAACGTGCAATATAAATAGTATTTTATCCTGGGTTTTTAAAGAGCCACTTGAGAGATCTGGCTACTTGAAAATTTTTTTTTTAAAGTCTGATATGGTTTACTTCTTGTCCAAATTAGGCAGTTTAAGCCCTTACATCTAGGCAGTCAATAGTTCATCTAAAATGAACTGAATCTGCTAAATAGACCAGAAATTTGTTCTAGTAAATGTTTCACTTCATCTTGGCACCTTTTTACTTTATTGAATTATGCATGGTAGTCATTTGTTGTTTGCTGTTGTATAACTTCTTTATCTGGTGTGGCATTCACTTAAAGACAAGACCATATTAGATAAAGATAAGTTAGGACTGTAATATTGTCTTAGATTAAATTTATAAATGTTGGAAAATACATGAAGGGTTTTGTTTTTTTTCTGTTTTAACTTTTGTCATCCATGAAAGTTAAGTCAACTCTGAAATTCTTACTGTATATGGAGCAATGTGGGGCTGCTTCCCACCCCCTCCCCTTGAAGTAAAAAGTCTAAATGGAATTGTGAAACTAATAATTCAACAAAGGATTATTTCACCTTATTAATTTGTAGGTCATGCAAACACAGGAGATGTGTATATCCTAATTTCAATAGGAAACTTGTTATCCTGATGGAATAAAAAATTGCTGTGTACAGTTTTTTCCAGTCTTTTTAGTCCTGGCTGTTATTTTTCTTTACAATGAATCGGTATGTAAGAGATCAGTATTGTATTTTTTTAGTTGAGGACAATTTCAGTATCAGTTACAATTGCTGATTTTAATGCTAGACAGGCTGTATAGTTCGCAATGTTAAGTGCAAGAGCATTCAGAATTGTTAAGGACCAATATGCATGTTTATGTAGTATTGTTGGATGAAAGTGTAGAAAGGCAGTGATATCAAAGATGTGTTCATACCTCCTCTGTAAAGAAGTTCTGCATCATTGCAGTCGTCTGATTTTGCACTTAAGAACCACCTCATTATCATTATTATTATTTTTTCATAAATACTATTACTCACCTAAATTTCTCACTTCTTCCTTACTTCCCTTCTCTTTTGGTATCCCTACTGAAAATACAGGAAAGCATGGGATCAGATTTCCATGATTTCGTTCTAGGCATCCATTACAGGCTGAGAGAGCTGGCGTGGTTCAGCCTGGAGAAGGGAAGGCTCCAGGGAGACCTTATAGCAGCCTTCCAGTATCTGAAGGGAGCTATAGGAGAGCTGGAGAGGGACTCTTTGTCAGGAAGTCTAGTGACAGGACAAGGGGTAATGGTTTTAAATTGGAAGAGGGGATATTTAGATAAAATATTAGGAAGAAATTCTTTACTGTGAGGGTGGTGAGTCAATAGAACAGGTTGCCCCGAGAAGTTGTGGATGCCCCATCCGTGAAAGTGCTAAAGGCCAGGCTGAAGGGGGCTTTGAGCAACCTGCTCTGGTGGGAGGTGTCCCTGCCCATGGCAGGGGAGTTGGAACTCGATGATCTTTAAGGTTCCTTCGAACTCTAACCATTCTATGATTCTATTATTAATTTACCAGTATGCATTCATTTGTTCAGACTGCTCCCAGGCAATGCTGATAAATGATTAATAAAGTCATTACCATGCAAGCAATTTTCATCGTTTAGTATTATTTTTCCCTTTGTGGGAGAAGGAGGGCATCACACTTCACTGTACCTTTCAATGGGTGAACTTTGTCTGAAGACAAAGACTTTCTTCCATAAGTATGGAGTGCTTCTGGTCAAGGAAGTCTATATTTTCTGTCGTCTGAGTGCTAAATTACCACTTGTTTCCAGAGAAGACTTAAAAGAGTTATCGGATCAGTTGTACTCAATCAAGTGCTTTTTTTTTTTTCCCCGGTTTAGGCCCTTCAATTACTCTTTTGGACAGATGTTCATGTCTTGTTGGACTGCAGTGTCCTGTACACTAGCTGCACTGGTGTTTGCATCTTTCATCCAGATTGTGTGCCTGAGTCATTATAGCTGGGCATTTATCAGTGCCTTGATGGATGTGTAGCTAGCTTACTGAAGAATTTCATCATTTCTAACTTGTTATACCACCTCAGTTAATGAGGATATGAAGATGGGTCATAATTTCTTTTAATGAACGCTGCTCAGGAGACACATCTAGGATCTACCTATGTCATAACATAGGTAATAAGGACAACAGCAGTTTGGTAAACACAACAGCTTAGAACAGTTTTAGTCTGTTGGAAAGCCTTTAACTGATAGCAGCTCTTTGCTTCATAAACTTGTCAACTGTGATAGGCTTTTGGATGTAAGAATTTATTTCTCTACAAATACTGGCAAGATTGTGCAAGATGTTTATCACCTGAATAACAGATTTAAAGTTCTGGGAATTCTGAAAGAGGATCTTTCCAATCATGCCTAGCGGAATGACTCCGGTTTGCTGTACCAGGTCCTTTTCTTGTATCGAATAGAGTGAATGAAGCCGAAGTCCTGCTGGGGAAGTTCTTGAATTCCAGATTCAACACACAAGATGTCATAATTGTTTATGTGGTCTTTTAGTGCACCTCAAATATTTTAGCAGAGATAGGTGTGATGTGCTTTATGGATATCAGCTCTTCCTCATTGACAGTGAAGCTCATCTATGGTAAGTAACTTCCTTTTGAAAAAGAGGTGGTTTAGTGGTTGGTGTGACCTATGCGGAGGAGAGGTGGAAAAGAAATACTATCAAACAGTCCCAAAAGACCAGCTGTTTTTGTGGCGCTGCTTGTGCTAAAGTAGAGTACTGCTTTTAAATTCTGTGCTGGCACTTACAGATCAACATAAATTATTCTACGAAAGTAGCAGAAATCTTTCATTATTGTTTTTAAAGCAGTAAGTCTTCATAATCTCTTGAAATGTGCATCTTGATTTGAGCCATTTACCTTAGGACGTTTCATGTTAACTAAAACCTGAACATATTTAAGAAAAAAAAATCTGTAAGCTAGCATCGTCCATTTCTTGATTGTTTTCTCACTGTATTTGTTTTTGCAGTGAAAACAACTAATGCATTTTATAAGCTTTTAACTCTTGTAATGCTCATCTCTTGAGCAAAGTAGGGAATTCAAGATAGTATCTGGGAATATGAAACGTGCTGGAACAGCTGTGAATTTTAATACAGTGCGGTATTGAAGTTCAGCATATCTAATGCAGATCTTAACACAATATGATTAAGTGTCTAAATTTTGTAGCAGGTGAAAACAGACTTTTTCATTTGCCTAGCATCCAGATGGTACATCGAGGAAAATAGGTTAATCCCTATTCTGTATACGGAACTAGTACATACTTATTAGCAGATTTCTTCTCCATGGAAATTTCTGCCTGGTTACAGTAGAGGTCTCTCCCATTGCTATTCCATCATTTCTGTTTTTATAAAGATCTTGCATATCATCTAGATCTGTCATCCTGGAGTTCTTGAATACTATGATATATCTTCTCTTAATCAAATCCTTTCTAAGAAACACAATATTAAAGAATACTTTAATTGTTTTACATCCTGTTGTTTATGGTCTGTTGAGAACTCTAAAAAAACCCCAAAACTTTGCTTTGCTGATAAGCTATTTGCAAAAATAAAGCCTTTCACTCACTGTAGAAAAGGAAGTTTGAAGGTAATCATACTTGAAAACTCTTGTCTTAAATAATAACATCTCCTTTGCTCTGACTTGATAGAAGTTCCAGAATTTGCTTTGGAATTGTATATGTATGTGTATCCAATGGTTCTTTTCCACAGGCTATGTGCTCCAGAGAATGCAGTACACATAAAGGATGTCTGCAGCAGCTCACAGAGACAGGGCAAAGTGGAAACTCTTCAGTTTGTGAATCCCTTTCTCCTACTGAAAAGATGTTGCCATAAAGACTGCAGAAGCGGGAAGGTCTTCTGATCAGCCTTTTCCCAGAGCAGTGGTAGGATGTGTGGTCGACACAGGGTGAAACAGTTACGGAATAATCTTGTTTTGAGGCAACTGGAATTCTTCAAGAAGAATCAGGATGTCCATGTTAGTTGACAGCAATCATACTCTGTGGAAATGTAGACAAGAAAGTCAGATTCATCAGGAGAAAAAAAAAATTAAGCTAGGAAATAACTTTTTTTTTTTGAGTTAAGTTCTATCACATTACATTGATAACACTAATGATGACACTGTAATGTCGTGATTTTTCAAAGTCTTCATGTCTGTGTACTACAAAATGTAAAATGTAAAAGTAATTATTATTTGTTGCAAGTATCCAGAGTGACCTCTTTGTTTGGTTGGGGTTTTTTTGTTGTGGTTTTTTTTTTTTGGTTCCCCCCTCGCCCCCCCCAGTTGTAGAATGCACCCTTTTGTGCTTTTTTTTTTTTTAATTTTGGTTAACAACCTGACTATTTAAGCATATACTGTGAAATGACTATGGATTACTTCCAGCTAATAGGTTAGTAATTTTAAATGTTTTAAATGGCTTTCAATAAAAGGAGTTCAGGTTAACTTTTTCATGTAAGGAATAGAGACAGCAGATATTTCTAGTTCAAATGAAGTGGTGTTTTGAATCATCATTATAGCAGTTTTCTGAAACAAGAAAATTACATCTAAGAAAGTAACTTTTTTTTGTTTTAAATATTTAAAAATGTAATTTCTCTCCTTAAATGACTTGTTTGTCTTTAGCCTTTTATAATATTGAATGCAGAAATAAGAAGAGGCTGATGGTGTCTGTGGAGGAAAGATCACTGTTTCTTTTGTGTACGAAGTCAGATGTAACAAACTTCATCGTTCTTCAGTGTTGCTACTGGCAAAGCCTTTTTGTTGGATTTGGATCAAAGTCCATGGTTGTTTTCTGGGCCTAAATTTTAGAGTTTCAGATTGTTTTCTTTCCTTTTCTCACAGGAGATTTGGAAAAGGCCATAGGGCAGTTTTTCTTGCATCTAAAAATCAAATCAGAACTAAGCCTGAATGCGGCTGTAGTCGCATTCACAGGGATCTCTAATGGTCCTGTCTTTTTTTTTTCCTCCAAATGTTGATGGCCTTGAAATAAAAAGCTAGATTCTTAATTTATTGTGTGACTGAAGAAATCAGAGCCAATTTGAACATAATGATTTAGTTATTTGGTATACTTTGCTGAAAGTGCTAATTTCTGGAGACTTTCATGTGTGGTAACATGGATATTGAGGCCTTTGTGAGTCTGATAAGGACTTATTTTTCTAAAATTAGGTCATAATCTTATTTTAAATTGAAGGAATTTATTAAAGGAATAAAGTATCTGAATCAATTTAATTGTTTAGGTAATCAGAGTATCTTCTGCTTTGTGCTTTTTTCTATTATGTTTCATAAAGAAAAACTCAATGCTTGGTAGCCATTAAGATATTCTAATATACCCCCAAATACAGCCTTATTGCTAAGCCTCATGCTGCCTTTCTGTCAGTGAACATCAAAGCCTGGCATTTTAGAACTACTTTTGTTGGTAAATACGTATAATTTTAGGTGTCCTGATTACAGTTCCTCAAAATCAGCTTTGCATTTAAAGCAGCTTCAGAAATAGTCTCAGGGGGTTGGAGATTCAGTTGACTGAGTTCCTGTTTTTTCATGGCATAGAAGTGGTAGATCCACCTCTTCTCTTACATTCATAGACAAAAAATGGAAGCAGGTTTTACTTTTTTTTTTTTTGTATCATAGCCCATTTCAGAAGTTTGAATGAACTAGTCATGATTTATAGGAAGATAGTATTAAATGTTAATAGTCATAGAGTGGTTAGAGTTGGAAGGGACCTTAAAGATCGAGTTCCAACCCCCCTGCAGTGGGCACGGACACCTCCCACTAGAGCAGGTTGCTCAAAGCCCTATCCAGCTTGGCCTCAAATAGACTAAAATTAGGTCTTTTCCAAAATTGTTATCTTCACAAAAGAGACTTCTGTGTTGAGGTCTGGCTTAACCCTTCAACAGGAAGACTTTGTCTGTTAACCAGTGGTCTTCATTTGTTTAGTTGCACTTATCTCTAAAGCTTCAGATACATTAATTAGAACATTACTAAAATGTATTTATTTAAGATCCAATATTATGCAATAATTTCAATTGTAGTTTTAAAACTAGTTTTAATATTTGTTTACTGTTAATAAAAAAAATAAATCAATTTCTCAAACATTTAAGCTGTTGTAGTTACAATGAATTGAACTGACAGGTCCGTGATATTTTCTTGGTTTAGTTTTGAATGACCTACAGAAATGTGACATTCTCTTCCCTTATTGTCTTGCTGAAATGTAGGCCAGGCTCTCGAATGGTAGGAATAATATTTCTAGTGTATTTTGGTGGTTTGAGTTCCTTCTGTAACTATTTTGATAAAGCAAAATATTTGTTAAGCAAGTAAATATAAGCAGTTAATTTATAACCATGGAAAGACGTGCTTTGTTGCAACAAGTACTAGGAAGGAAAAAGAGAAAATTCAGTGTTTGCTGGTTGATTTTTGTCTGTCACTTGAGCAATTACTGTTCTGCTTTATATTCGGGTAATCTTACTCTGCTGGAAGTCTTGATAATGATCCTTCAGGGCACAGCATCTGTAGATCTCAGAAACAGACCTCTGTTGTTGCAAGAAAGTATAAGCTGCTGCTTTCTGTGCTGTGCTCTTTCTTACTGCAAGGACAAATAGTAGGTTATGGGGGAAAGAGGAGAAAGGAAGACCCAACAAGGTGCTGAGGCTCTGTGCAAGGATTGCAGGACAGTAACTTTAATCTAGTCCAACAGTGCTTTTCATTTTTAGCAGAAATAAAATGAGAGCCAACTAAAGTACACTCATTTTAATCAAGCACAATCTACACCTTGTGGAGGAGGAGGTAAATTGTGCTAATCATCTCCATACGTGGCACATTAGAGGTAGTGTTTCTGTAGTGTTTTCTTTAGAGAAATGACTCAACAATTAGTTTTGCTTTGATATTTCAGAGGTTTTTAAATTTTTTTTAAATTACTTGGTAATAAAAGGAACTTCACTTACTGCAGTCTTTGTCAATTGGAAGTTTGTGCTGTCTGTGTCTTTGTCTCCTGCTTACTGAAGAAAACTTAGCGAGGACCTTTGTAGTGATTCTACATTTGGAAATGCTAACACTGACCGTTGCTGCTGGGTGGGAAAATTGTCATCCACATCCTGTCCTGAAATGCATCTGCGTTGGCAAATACTGTTTGATTAGAGGGCAAACACTGCAGCATTTGAAATTGTAACTTCCTGAGGAGCCATATGGACTATACCAGTCAAACTTCCCTTACTATTGTAATGAATTAACCCCAGCTGGAAGCTAGGACCATGTATCTGCTTGCTCAGTTCTCTCCCTGCCTCCCTGAGAAGGGTAGGGAGAAGAGAGAGAAAAGGAGAGGAAAGGAAAAAACACAACCAAAGAACTTGTGGGTTGAGATAAAAACAAGTTTAATATAGCAATAATGGAAAAGGATGGTATCAGCGATAATGATGTTAAAGAACATGCAGGAGAAAGTAATACAAGTCATTCTCGCTACCTGTTAAACTAGTTGCCCGGTCCATTCTGAGCTGTGATCTTGCTTCCTGATCAACCCCCATTTATATACTGAGCATACTACCTATGTTATGGAATATTCTGCTAGCCAGCTTGTTGTATCTGTGCTCCCTCTCGGCTTCTGTAGGAAGCTGAAAAAAGTCCTTGGCTAATGCAAATATCACCTGTCAACAACTGAAACAATATGCATTATGACATTCCTTCCATACTAAATTTGAAGCACAGCAGCCACTACCAAGAAAATCTACTCAATCCCAGCTGAAACCCAAAGAACTATAATAAACAGCATAAAAAGTAAGAATAGAAGCATAGGAATTTCCTTTTAGAAAAATAAAACATTCTGTATTACAAAAGTGGAAATAAAGGCAAATTAGAAAAATGTAGTTTTAAATCATCCTTTGACTTTCAGATTAATGACTGATGCATTGTTTCATCATGTGATCTGAAAACAACTATTTGTGAAGTTGCTGTGAGCTTTTTTGTTTCTTTAGATTCTAATGAGATAGCCTTAACTTTCATGTTTTGTGCCAAAGAGGCATCTTGCTTCAGGACTTATACTGCATCTGGCTATGAAAATCTTTTTTTTTAATCCAATTTCATGATGAAATACAAAAAATTAAAAAGCAGATGTAATAAACAGAACATTTCCATCCTGTCTTGTATTCCGACATGGTGTTTTTCTTCTCTTTTCAGAGAATTGTCTTGAATTCACATTTCAGGTGTATTTAATTAGCTAGAAATGGTCATCAAGTCTTTGTCAAGTCACAAAATCTTCAAGAGCATACAACATCTTATTAATTGTCTATGTCAAAATATTGATTCTAGGTGTATCTTACTGAACACGAAAGTCGTGTTCGCTTCTCACATAGACCACAGTGGACTCCCTAGGCAGTCAAACTTGACAGTTTGGCTGCTTTTTCTAGACTGCACTGTCCCTGATGTAGCTTCATTTTGGCGTTCAGTTATCAAAGCTGATTAAAGACTTAAATTGAA
Source organism: Thinocorus orbignyianus (assembly GCA_013400375.1). Taxonomy (NCBI): domain Eukaryota; kingdom Metazoa; phylum Chordata; class Aves; order Ciconiiformes; family Thinocoridae; genus Thinocorus; species Thinocorus orbignyianus. The sequence continues at coordinate 384,481 of VXBW01003509.1, forward strand.
GTCTTAGACTAGTTAGATCAGGTAGAGGAAGAAAAGCAAGTGACTATGAAATTTTAGTCTCCAAGAAGAGAAACTGCTGAAGACTCGAAGTGAAATAAGTAAATTTATCACTTTTGCTCCTGAAGTGCTGTGAGCTCTTTGTATATTGTAATTGTTGAGTTTTAATCTCTGCTTTCCAAGTAAAAAGGCAAGTCTTATTCAAAAAATGGGTACAGACTTTGTTTTAAGTGTTTTTCAGGAATTTGGAAGTGAAAGTAGAAGTTTTGGCCAAAGGAGATTGCCATTAGTTTATTCCAACATTGAAGTAAATACTTAATGAAAGATTTATACCACTCTTGGAAAGCCTTATCTTATTAAGGAAAAAAATAATCCATTAACTAAAAGAACTGGCCAACGCAGTTCCTATATTTGTGGGGAGCTAAAATAAAACTGAGCAATTAAACATTCATAACTTTTTCTCCTCAAAGTCTGATCCAAAATTTTCATTAGATAAATATAGGTAGAGTCTTTCTAATTTTAAGCTATTGGAAATTTTTAGACATTATACTAATATAGAAGTCAGAAAAGTATTTAATGTTCAGGAAAATGTTTGAAATGCCTTTGCTATGAATTTCAAATGCAGACTTGAAATTTTTACTTTTAAATTACAGGTGGATGTGCTATCTTTTATGTAATATTTAAGTTTACTATACTGAAACATAAATTAACATATTTACTTGAAATACATTCTGTAGTATATGGGTCTGGTTCCAAAACCACATAGTACATTTAATTATTTTAGTTTTTAGTTGCTGGCATCCAGAAATACTTAACAAAGTGTCTGTGTAACTCTTGTAAAACATACTTGGATATTGTCCTTAGTAAGTCACTTTCTCTTATTGAGGTTTTGAAGGAAATGATTGTGTACTGAAGTGAACAAAAGGAGGTGGTTAAGTAGGAGTTTAAAAGTCCAAAGTTTCTGTTTTGATACTATCATAATTCTGAATATTGGTTTTTTACCTTAGGTGAAAACTGAAGGACATAATTTATATTAAGTGTTAATTGTATTTGAAGTTAATGCATTATTGAATGTATTGATTATTCAAAGGGCTTCAAAATGTCTGAATTGACTGGCCGTGCTCTAGCTGCAGTCTGCTCTGTTAAAATGAGTAACAGTTCAATGCAGGTATGCAAGTGTAAGTTAATGATTTAACTGAGTGCTATGACTCTGCTATACAAGGCAGGTTTAATATCTGAGGTCATTATGAAATTTAAGTGAAGTGTGAACACAGAAAAAACCTCTATGGACTTAGTGGCTCTGTTCATTCACTTCCAGGAACTTCTTCCTCACTCTGGTATGTAACACCTGGTGGAAGAAAGAAATCAGATGGCAAGATGCATCAGTTGAGTGAGTTCCTGTACTGCTGCTGCAAGTTCCACTACAGAGAGGAGCAGGAGTTAAGGCTTGAGAGAACAGGGAAAGTAGAGCAGCACAATCAGCCTAGAGAAGTAGGTTGCTCCATATCATCGCAGCAATTTGCTTTGGACTCTGCTAATCAGGGATCATTCCTTATCCTGCATAAGGATAAGTGTTCTAGCCATTACCATCAGCTTCAACATCAGTATCATCCTGAAATCTGTGCTGTCCTTTACCAAAGCATCATCATTCCAACCACCTCAGGCCTCTGACTGTTTCTGGAATTGAACTTAATCCCTTTTGCCACTCTGAATTCCCTTTTAGTAATGGTGTCGCTTACATGTAGGGGAGATATGATTGCTCTAGCTAACATCATGGGGATTAGAGAAGACTGAATGGGAATGCAGGTGATTGGAGGAGAGGAAGGCTCTGTGAGCAAGGATGAAGAGAATTCTGGTCTGGTGAGGTCTGCAGGGCTCCACTTTGTGTAAACACCTCTGTGATTTATGACATTGCTGCAGGAAAACTTGCTGCATTAACAGCAAGAAAATACATTCAGGTATCTCTATTTACATAGTATTAAATCAGTTTACACCGTTAATGGCTTTTTCTTAAATAGAAATTATGTCTCATTGCTCCAGATTGTGTGTATCTTACAGTAGACGAGCAATATGGAAGAGCTAAATTAACTCAGAATAGTTTATAAGCAGAAATTTTAGGTAAGAATACAGTAAACGGATGAAATGCGCAGCTAAAGAGAAAGACACTCTCAATTCGCAATTTGAATGACATATATAGATAAGGTTTTAGCTGAATAAGCTTCTGGAAATTGATGCATGTGCATAATAAGTACTTGGCATCTCACTTTTAAAACTTTCACCGTGATTTTTCTCTTTCTTCTTTACTTTAAGATTAGAAACCTTTGCCAGGGTAAATTTATTGGTTTTAGTCAGAGTCACTTTCTTGAAATTATTCCAGGGGAAAAGCTGAAATCGTCCCAGTGTGAACAATGATGTGATAATTAATCTCTTAATTTATAGAAAGGAAGGGGTGGGTTAAGTGACTGCAGAGTATGAAAGTAATATTTATCTTTCTTTTTGTGTTCTGTAATACAAGTATCAGAGTCTGCTAGATATTCCTCTTTACAGAGGAAAGGGGAATTCCCTTGCTGGAGTGTAATGTATCTGACTTTTTCACTGTGATAATGATTATTGTGGCTTTCGTGTCTATTTCTTATTAGAGAGAAAATGTATGAGTTTAGGTGCATGTCAGGCATAATTTGTGTTTAACATACAGTAACCTTGAAGCAGAAGTAAATTCTAGATGTTATATAGGCCCATTTTTTCATGAACTGCAGGCTGAACATCAATACAACGCTAGAATCATTCTTCTGAAAATAATCTTCTCTTTTGTGTGCATGCTTGCACATGTATACACAGCAAATCAGAAAAGGTGTCTGTTAAATAAAGATTTACCATTAAAAAGCATGGTATTAAAAAAAAAAAAGTGTAGTAGTGCCATCTGCTGACCCCTGTCATAACATAACTAAGTTGTATGCGTGGGCACTGAAGTCATTGCAGAGAAACGTAGAACTCTAGTTTGTTCACCTGAACTGAGAAATAAGCCAAATCTGGTAAGAGAAGTTAATGCATGTAATGCTTATACTAATAGAAATAAAAACAAACCCAAATAAAACTAAATATTGATTGCAAGGGGAATTTTCTTGGCAATTTTTTGGTGTGTATGTTGACAAATGATGAAATTTCACAGTAAATTAAGGTCAGTCTGATGCATTCCTGATGTTCAACAGTGTTTCTGACATTGTTTTTGCAGTCAACGTTAGCAGTTCTGCTGTCATGCGGTGAAACAGATGCATCTAGAAAACTCATATTGCCTGAGAGGGTGTAGGAATTTATGGCTAGAGAGAAGGTGATAAAACTGCTTGTTTCAGCGACAGTGCATTCTTGGACTGTCTTAAGTTGGTCTTGAACCTGCCTTTAATAGAGACTTCATTTGAATCATTGTGAACATCTTTGTCATATTAACTCTGTCCTTCCATACTTCTCAGCCTGAGCAGTTTTCTCTGAAGTTTTCATTGTAGTATGTCTGTTTTTAGAGGAACTTCAGATGAAGATTGCTCCCACTGACAGTTGCATAGAAAGGTACTTACCACTTGGGTTGAGTTGAGGAATAAGCTGGAGAGAAAAAAGCAAGCTTTTAAAGTAATTGGGTGCAACACAATTGGGTGCAAGAGCGGTGATCTTGGAACTCAAGATGATCTCACAAGATTATTTCAAAGTCCTGAAAACTGACTAAATGGCTGGATAGAGAGGATTAATGCAGGCACATTTGTGCATGTTTGGAAGGAGAGGCAATATTTAGTATTAGGTAAAATACTTGTATTGCTGTTGTTTTTATTTACATGTAGCAATAAAAAGTTACAGTACTTCACATAATAAGAAGAGCTTTAGAGAGAAAATTCTACTAACCTGAGTTGATCTTCTTTTATATTGCACCATAGTAAAGCAGAAGCACAAAACCATCGGAGTGCTAGGCTGCTCCAAAAATAGTGAGCAAGGTAACTGCCAACCTCCTTAGTTTTTAAGAATTACTTTGGAAAATTATTATTCAGGACACATATACTCCAGCATATCACAAGAATTTCCACAGAATCGTTTTGCATAAGAAAGCTAGAATCTGTAATGTATCAGGAACTACTGTGTAAGGAATATCTTTTTTTAATGGTTTCGTGAGTGTTCCTTGCATTGCAACCATGACAGTTTTCTGAAGTTTTATTTTTAGTTTACATACTCCAGACTTTGAATCTTATACTCAGATTCTATGTGAACAAGACAAGACATGAACAAATAGTTTCCATCCTTGCCCTGAATCCTTCATTTTCAAGAATGGCATGAAGGAGAGTTCAGAGATCTACAGGCTCACCTTGATCCCTGGGAAAGTGATGGGTTAACTAATCCTGGAAACTGTTTCCAGGCCTGTTAAGGACAAGAAAATAGTCAGGAGCAATCGGCATGGCTTCACTGAGGGGAAGTCACGCTTGACCTACTTGATAATACTCTGTGATGAAATCACTAGTTTTGTAGATGAGGTGAGAGCAGTGGGTATTGTTTATAACTGAATTTCAGTGAGCCTTTTGATGCAGTCTCTCTCTAGATCCTCTAGAGCTCTCATGTTTAAATGCTCCTAGACAAGCTGTTGGTACACAGGCTGGATGTACGGACAGTGAGGTGGCTTGAAATCTGGCTGAATGGCTGGGCCCAGGGGGTGGTAAAGGCTGGGGATGAGCAGGTTAACTACCTAAGTGATACCCTTGTGGCAGCAAAAAGTTGCAAAGTTCCAGTGAAGACCAGCTGTCTGGCTGATTCTCTCTGCTGACCCTGCCATCATTTGGACACCTGCATGTATCGTTCTAAAAAACAGACCTACACGTGATTAGCTGAATAGTTCTCTGGATTCCTCTGACTGAATTGCCTGGATTTTTACTGCCAAGAACAGGTGCTTACACTGACAGCTGACATGTAGGTATTTAAATTAAGAGCATGTTTAAACTGTATTGAAGCTCCACCTGACATTCCTACGAGACCTCAAAGTTCTTTCTAGTACCACTTCTGTTTTGGAAGCTGTGCCATCCCGGTTTCCTAGAGACAATGAATTAAAGGTCTTGACTTTGTTTAAAAGTCCCATTTTAAAACAACTGGGTTGTTTTGGTGTGCCTAAATTCTGTCAGGGTTTTGTGTTTATCTCTTCCAAGTTTCTTTTATATTTAAGGTGAATCACAGATCTCCTTTTCACCTCTACTGGACATTATGTTTTTTTCCTTTTGTTACACATTTTTCATAGTCAAGACGGTAAAACTTGTCTCCCTGTACTTTGTTCTCCTATCTTCTTGGACATTTTATACTCGCTTATTTCTTTCCTTTTTTTCTCTTAATTCTTTTTTTCTTCTCTGTTAAAATGATTTTCATTAACTGCCTTTTTCTTTCTGTTTTCTTTCTTAACCAAAGTGCCAAAACACCATTGTAACCTCATCTCTGATGTGTTAAAAGTACCTTCTTCAAACTCTGCTGTTTAGTCCAAATATATTCCAGTTATTCTAGCCATATTTCACAGCATTTTACTTCCATTTAATGAGCTTAGTTTGATTTTTCTCTTTGAATGTAAACTCCTTGGTGTATAACAAATCAATCAATGATGAACCTCCTTGCTTGTTGAGTGACTGGCATGCCGTTCATACAACTAGGCTTTTATTCTTATCGGCCCCTTCTGGGTTTTTTTGAGTACTATGTTATTTTCTTCCCCATCTTGTGTAAGTAGTGCTGACTTCTTTTCAAACACACTGCTGATTTCTAGCTTGCAGAACATTTCATAGGGCAACTTTTGATTAGTCCTTTAGCCTAAACAATATTTTAAGACTAAAAAACTTATGTGCTCATGCAATTTAAAAGAAAAAAGCGCCAAAACCTCAGCATATATTCGATTTACGTGGAGGTTTTGTGATAAAGCCCTTAGCTTCCAGGTGAAGGCTTATTATAGTAATAATAGAAAATAATACAGAGAGTTGCATATTTTCATCAGTACCCAGGGGCACTGAAAGGACAGTCTAATGGGAATTTTAAATTTTTTTTTTGTTTTTTTAATTTATTTAACTTTTTGTGTTATTTTTGACGGCTTTAAGCTCAGGCTCCTGTAGACAAAGATGTACTCGTGGCCATGATACACTGGTTGGGAAGTAGACTCAATAGACTTACACTCTGGTATTTTGAGGAGGTAATTGTGGGACCTTCTTTTTGTAGTGCTTCCAGGAATGGTAATTGTTTGATACTTGCTTTGTAATCTGTGGTTAGCTTTGGCCCGTTGCTCTGGTATCGCTGCTTCTCATTTTCAGGCTTGCCTTTCTCTGCACTTCGTTTTCAGATATAATTCCTTGTTGTTGCTAAGGGAATCTGGGACTAGCTCTTGCTATTTTACTGTCTTACAATGGGTATAAGTGCTTGCAACACAGTAGGTTTTCTAAGTTATTTACTTTTACTCTCCAGTGAATTTCTGGGTATTATAACTTAATTTACCTGTCTTATAAAATTCATAATACAGAATTGTAAAATTTCAGTGAATTGCTTAATTTTATTTTTTTGCGGAACACAGTCTTTCGTATTATGAATGTATTTGCATGATGAAGATGTGAAATAAGTTTAGTGTTTTGTTTTTTAAGTTATTTCTAACATATGGCAGTTGCTCTCTGTGTTGGGTTTTTTAAATATTAACTGAGATCAGACCTCATAAGGGAATTGCATCAGAACATTAGGGGATTTCACACTTACTTACCTTAAACAGTGGTATAAACCTCATTGCTTCCAAATCTTTCAAAACTTTAATTTTGTTTTTACTTACTCCATTAGGTATAGTTAAATATTACTGCACTTTTTTCTTGTATTGCTAAACGGAAAGGAGGGCAGCATAAGTAGAAGGAAAAATATAGAGAAGGTAGGGATCATGCTTTTCGAGAGTTGTTTGGTTGTGTTCATGTTTTATTTTTTCCCCTCTTACACAGTTTCCAGGTACTTGTCACTAGACTTGAATGGGTTTGCCACTGTCTAATATGCCAGACATAAGAGAAGGGGGTTGCGCACACATGATAGAACTTGAAAATTAAATGTATTAGCTACCAATGCCTGGACTGCTCGCCATTGCCATGCTTTTGTTGGGTGATCTTGATAATTCATTGATTTGTCTATAGAGTTTGATGGTGAAGTACAGGACTTAGCTTGACTTCTCCAATTTTTCTGAGTTTTTTTTGTGATATTAAAACTGAAATATAATCTCCGTACATTTTTCTCAAAGCTCTTGTATTTGACAAACCAAATGTTTATCAGCTGTTGTAGGCTTGTCAAAACACTCAGACTAATCAGTCTTGACTGGTGGAAGTTATAATCCTATTCCATGGTTTGTGTGGTTTAGCAATCATTTTACTGATACAGGGACTTCTTAATATGCTACTGTAAGAATATAGTTTCAGGAACTTTTCATGTGCATGGTTGCGAGATGGATAGTTTTTATAGAAGAAGAAGACAGTACCTTGTGAATAAGTGTGTTATTCCTTCAGGAAGCCTTCTTCTGTTTCATTAAATAATTTATTTGAATAAATTCCTGATTCCTTGTTTGGAGTCGTTCCTCACTGAAAAGTGAAAGTTTTTTTCAATATATTTGGAATCTCGAAAAAGACAATATTACTTTTTCTTTTTCAATATTGAAAATGTACTGAAGTTAAATGAAATGCTTAGAGTTGACTCCAAAATCTGTTTGCGTTAAACATTTAGTAAAAAACATTTCTGATACAAAGCCACAGTAATATATTTTCATTGCAGAAGCAAAATGATTAATGTTTTGACATGAAAAATTCTTTCATCCTTGAAGTTTTTTTCTTTCCAGAACTTTAAAAAATTATTACAGAAGGAAATATTTGTGTGTTTAGTAATGCATGACAGTTTCTCTGTAAATAGTTTTGTTACCTATGAAAATATGTCAAGTTTTTGCATAAAAATTTTCATTCTTCCAGCATTGTGTGTGCTCAGGGAAGGGAGTCAAAAGGAAGCCAGCTGAGCCTGAGCAAAAGGCACCACTGTGTATCTCTGGTTGCATTACAGCAAGGTCATTCGGAAAACGCACAGAGCAGTGAGACACAAAGGCCTGTGGGATACTAGGGGTTCTTTTGTTAATGCTTAATAAGCATAATGTAAGGGCAGCTGACAGTGGAAGCAGGTGGAAATGCTGGAAGTAATTGCAAAAACAGATTTGAGAATTGCTGTGGTGAAAGGTAGTGAGTAAATTGAGAACATGAATATTATACTTTGTGTTTTACCATGAGAATTTGTAAGTCTAGTATGGTGAAATAATCCATGCCCTTCAATTAAAGTCACTTGGTATATAGTACCTATATGTGCAGTGTTGAGTTGTGCTTTGCAGTTCTAAATGGAATGCACACTACTTGACTATACTGTAATTTACAAATTCCTAGCAAATACTTCACAAATAAGACACTTGTGATTATAATCACAAAGACTGTTCTTAATCTCTGTAAACTAAATAATGAGTTGCTTAAACAAACCCAAGAAACCAGTGAAGTCACTTTGTCAACAGTTTCCTCCATCAGCAATCTAAAATCTCTTTCAATGAGTAAATTATTTTTGTTGATATGATGTTTCTCTAAATAAAATAGAATGGCTATGTCATGGTAACTGAAAGTAGAGTTTCAGGCAGGATTATAGAATTCTCTATAATAAGACTGTGAAGACAAAAAGTAACCATTTCTCTGAGGTCTGGTTCTCTGGACACATCTCTACAAATTGTCATCGGACTTTTTCTACCTTTTTCCCTTATTTTGTGTATTAGCTTCAGATAGTATTCTCAGTTTGAACCATTATTTGATTTCCTGATTCCGTGAAGTGTTATATCTTTAATGCAGATAAGTAGCTGAAGTCAGGTGAAACATCTTGTGAAGAGGGACTGCCTTCTGTCATTGTTCCATTAATCAACCACACCTTCAAATCTATAACTGCTTACAGATTTACAGCTAGTATGTGAATGGCCTGTGGACTGTTGAGATTTTAAAATGGGTATTATCTCCATTACTAACATAGTTTTCCTTATACTTACCAAATCCAATACTTTGCATGCCCTTGCATCTTGCACGTTGTGTGTATTGTAAACGGTTATGCTCTGCTTGTCTAATAAGGTGTCATGGACAAAACAGCCTTGACTTGGGAAGTTTCTCACAGAATCATGGAATTGTCATGGTTGGAAAGGACCTCTGAGATCACTGAGTCCAACCATACACACACAAAAAATCCCTACAATCTCAGCCACCGTAGCATGCCCTGAAGTGCACATCTACATGTTTCTTAAATACCTCCAGGGATGGTGACTCGGCCACGTCTCTGGCCAGGCTTTTCCAGTGCCTGACCACTCTTTCAATAAAGTTAATCCTTCCTAATATCTAATCTGAACCAACCCTACCACAACTTCAGACCATTTCCTCTGGTCCTGTCATTATTCAACTGGGAGAAGAGGCCAGCGCTCATTTCTCTACAGCCTTCCTTCAGATAGCTGTAGAGGGCAATGAGGTCTCCCCTCAGCCTCCTCTTCTCCAAACTGAACATGTCCAGTTCTCTTAGCGTGTTGTTATATGACTTGTTTTCTAGACCCCTCACCAGCTTGGTAGCTCTCCTCTGGATACGTTCCAGCACTTCAGTGTCCTTGTTGTAGTGAGAGGCCCAGAACTGAACACAGCACTCGAGGTGATGCCTCACTAGTGCTGAGTATGGAGGCACCATCACTTCCCTGCTCCTGCTGACCATGCTATTCCTGATACAAGCTAGGATGCTGTTGGCCTTCTTGGCCACCTAGGCACACTGCTGCTTCGTGTTAAGCTGGCTGTCCACCAACACCTTCAGGTTCTTTTCTGCTGGGCAGCTTTCTAGCTGCTCTTCCCCAAGCCTGTAGCGCTGCTTGGGATTGTTGTGACCAAAATGCAGGACCCGGCCTTATAAATGCGGGATCCGGTCCCAATAAGGACCAAGGCCTTCTTGAGCCTTACACAATTGGCCTTGGTCCACTGATCCAACCTGTTCAGGTCCCTTTGTAGAGCCTTCCTACCTTCAAGCAGATCAACACTTCCACTGAGTTTGGTGTAATCTGCAAACTTACTGAGGATGCACTCGATCCCCTCATCCAGATCATCTGTAAAGATATTAAACAAGAATGGCGCCAAAACTGAGCTCTGAGGGACACCACTGGTGACCAGCTGCCAACAAGATTTCACCCTGTTACTCACAACTCTCTGGGCTCAGCCATCCATCCAGTTTTTTACCTGGTGAAGAGTACACTTGGTTATACCATGATTCACCAACTTCTGCAGGTAAATGCTGTGGGGGACAGTGTCAGAGGCTCTACCAATGTCCATGTAGACACCATCCACAGCCTTCTCCCCATCCAGAAGGTGGTCATATGATCACAGAAGGAGATCAGGGTGGTTAATTAAGACCTCCCTTTCATAAAACCATGCTGGTGGCCCTGGTCACTTGGCTGCCCTGCACTTACCATGATAGGTTACTCAAGATGATCCTCTTCTCAATCTGTCCTGGTACTGAGGTCAGGCTGACAGGTCTGCAGTTCCCCAAAGCCTCCTTTCAGCCCTTCTTAAAGATGGGCACCACCTTAGCTGTCCACCAGTCATCTGCTACCTCCTCTGTTGACCAGGATTGTTGATAGATGATGGAGAGAGGCTTTGTGTGTATATATATATATATATTTGTATATATTTCCGTAATACCTCCTTCATTTATTGCCAGTTAACAAAAATTTTGTTGACTGATTTGGGTACGGAGGGAAACTAAATAATCAAACACAAAACCTCTTTTTCCCACTAGCCTCAGACTGGAGGCAAGCTGAGCACCAGCCCCCCTGGTTCCTGTGCTGTTGCCATGTATTGTACTGGGTTCACCCCAGCTCCTTTGACAGGCCATGGGCAGCATGGCTGGGGGCATTTGCATTAGGGTTTCCATCCAACACTTCTTGCTTTTTAGTGATCTCCTCTCCTGCACTTTGTTCGCTCATTTTGTCTGTGCTTATTAATAGTTTTCCCCTGTGAAACGGGGTTGCTTCAGTCTTTCCTCTGACGTGCTTTTCCTCGGTGATGATCCCTGAGGGTGTCAGTGCCCCAGCATGAGTTACCCGTGGCCGCCATCCCCCGGGAGTGCACACGCCTGCTGTAGTGAGCTGCACCTCACCCCAAGAGCATAGTGGTGTCTCCTGTCCCTGTGGCTGCTGCCTCTGGCTTACAGACACCCAGGCAAAAGATCAGGATGATGCTCTGGGGTCTTGCTAGTTTGGAGCTGGCTGGAAATGGCTGTGACCAGCCCCGGGCACTTACAGCACTGCCACACAAGACATCCTGTAGCCTCCTGATACCAAAACCCTCCTAGCTATGCCCCTGTGCATACACTGTTTGTTTAGAGGATTTCTGTGTCGTTTATTTTGAGAGCTAAGGATGAGATGAGAGGAGGAGGTGTAGGAATAAACGGAGAAGCCCGAGGCCTGTACTTGTAGAAACACAAAGTGTGAATTCATTGCAGTTTCAAAGCATGGCTCCAGCAGCTCTCAAGGTAAATATGTTGCTTTAACTTGGTCTGTCAAAAGTTGGAGAATTTTGTCTGTCACTGGGATCCGGCTTTATGCACACTTCATTTTTGCTGGGCTTCAGAGAAGCTCTGTACTTGCATTGTGAGAAATCCAGTGTCACACTGATAGTCTTCTGCCCGTGACCTTTTAGAGAGCTGCTTCCCTCCATCATCCCCTGCACAACTTTGCTTTTGTGCCTATAGCTCATGGAAGCGCCAGTGCCAGCTGTGCTCCATCCAGTGCTGGTTGGTGACACCATGATTCCTCTTAACCCTTCTGCATTCTATGAATGGTTAAATTCCTAGGGGATGCTTTTGACTGAAGGCACCTCTTCTCCAGGTTAAGCTACTTTACTCTTCTGGCCATTGCAGCTTTTGTATCATCTTAAGGGCATAACTGAGGAAGGTCCAGTTCTCGGGAGCTAATAGCAGTTAAGAATGACTCGTTAAGGCATGGAAATTTTGGGTTCAGTCAGAGAAGTAGGGTTGTTTTGCTTACTGTTGAATTTCTGTAGGCATAATTACTTTTCCTTCTGTATTATTGAATGTGACCTCTATATTTATTTTTTTTTTGTTTCAAAATGCACCATTGTTTAATGTTAATTCTAGATTTGTAATAGTGGTAAAATTATTTGTGTTCCAAATTGTGGGAGTACTTTAACAAACAAAACCCCCAAAGTCAGGTATTTTTGCAGAATGTGTAAAACATGAGAATAGCAAGTGTAGCAGAAGCAATATTCATTAACGTAGTAGCATTCCTGGGACTGGCAACATCTCCATTTTGACTGTGTCTAGGTCTGTTACACTTTATTGTATTTTGTTTATCCATGTATGTTTTGGCTGTTCTCAGTTTTGTGGTGGTTTAGGCTTCAACCTTAAAAGCTGAGTTTGCTGGCTTTCAAGGCTAAGAGCAATGAAGACTCTGCTGTACTGCTTTCTTGCTTGGATGATAAGTGTGTTAATCTGGAAATTCTTTGGAAACAGTATGCATTTTAAGCTTACTAATTAGGTTTTTATTAAAATACTTAGACTGTGACGTGATCATCAGCACTCTTATCTTTAAAAGCAAATTTTATGGGGAAGAATCAGTCCTGTTTTCTAAATGAAGTTTTCCTTAGCCACTTGGGAATAGAACTGAATCTTGGAGTGTTCTTATTTTTTGCATATCTATTTCCTTCTTAAAAGGAAAAATAGCAAACCTCTTTATATGTTCCAAATAATATCACAGCTTGTCAGGGCAGGATACTGTATATGTTTATGGGTCCTTTTCCAACAGAAAAGCATGAACAGTCTATAAAACCAAGAAGTTCTTGCAATTATTTTATAACTCAGTGACAGATCTACTAAATCTAGTGCATATTTTTTGACTTCTGATCACATATGAAATTAACATTTGCACAGTGGAGCGTTTACATCACAGGGATAACTTGAAGAATCTGTAGTGAATGCATAGGAAAAATAGATTCCTGTAAAGCAGCAACACTTCCTTTAGTTCCTAAATTGCTGGGCTAGTTAACTTTAAGTGGCAAACTGAATTTTGTATTTTCATTCAGAGTTCTAATAAGTTTTTCTGTGGTAAGTCTTCAGAATTATGCTATTTTGAAAGAGACATTGTAGACCAGAGGGAAGATTTAGACTGGCATAAATCCATTTATAGAAAAGTAAAAGTATAAAATAAAATATCTGAAAAAAACCTATGTACTGAAAGAATGACGTGCAGGGCCATGTTGGAATTATCTTAAATTTTCTTCAGAGTTTTGAAGATTTTCCTTTGGTGTTTTGGAAAAGAGGCAAAACCAGTATGTGTGTAGACATAATTGTTCAGGTAAGAGCCTGGTGAATTTCCTGTGTATAGGGAATTAGAGGTAAATTTACGAACAGAGAATAGATAATGAAGGATCACTTAGAAACCAAAATACAGGTGAAACTGAGCATTAACGTATAGGACAATCCACATAATTCCCCTATTTCTTACTTATATTTTCATGCGTATTTCTATGCATTGGTGTTACAGAAATTAGATGTGTTCAATAATTAAAGTAATTTCTGTAATTCTTCTGGTTCATCTTCAGAAAAATTCTTCTCAGTTCTACAAATGAATACGAAAAGAAAGCTATTTTAATATTAATTAAAAATATAATAGAACTTAAAGCATTAAAGTTGGTTTTATAAGCAAATCTTGAATACTATTGTTTAGTTGTATTCACAGGACAAAAAGAATGTGCATAACTAATGAAAAATGGGAGGATAATATGAAGAAGAAAAACCAGTGAATTAGAAGGGAAGAAGATAGGGACATTTTTAAGTAGGAGCAAGAGGAGAAGGGGATGAAGAGAGGACGTGCTCTGCATCTTTGTTAAGATTACATGGAAGGAAAATACTCAAGTCATTTAACAATTTGGCAAAATTAAATGGAATTATGCCTTTGTATTTGCTGAACGTAAATGAATGAGGAACTCTGGGATGCCATTGTTTTTCATAAGAACAAAACTAAAAGGTATGATCAAGAGGGTTCTTATTTATTTTCTTGGAAGATAACTTGAATGCTGCTTAAGAGAAAAAAAAATTTGCAATATGCGTTTGTTTATGGAGGGTTGGGGTGGTTTTTTTGCTGTTTTACAGCAAATTACACAAATTAAAAAAATAAATGGCTGTTAGGTTTCTTCCAACTCATATTTTCTTTTTCCTTTTCTTCTCTCTAGTATTTGTGCATGAATTCTTTCCAAATGTATGCTCATGTAAGTTTCTCTGTAAGAACACATATATTAAATGTTGTGTTGGGTTTTTTTCTCTTTTCTTTCCTTCTCTAGTATGCCTAGAGCTTTTCCATTTTGATTTTTTTTCCCCCTGTCTACTATCCTTCAAAAGTAATTTGTTGTCTGTGAGAGAACAGCTTGTAGGAAATGACATAAAGCTCAGTCAAACGGACTTATCAAAAATTATGAGGGGTGACGTGAATTGAAGCATGTAGGGACTTCCTTGTGATAAAAGTTTCTGTTATAGAAGTCTTGTTAATCTTGTGACAAGAAACATCATAGAAGCAAGTGGCCATAAGCTGCAACAAGGCAAATCTAAAATGAGATGTACATTTTTAATAGAATGAAAAGCCACTGTAAGACTTTGCCCTGGAGTAGTAGTAGAGTATCCATCTCTTCTTATTACATATTTTTAAATCATGGGTTTGAATGCCTTTATATGGCGTATGGTAAATCTCTAAGTACGAGTAAACTCATGTTTCTTTTGGAACGACTTTATAGTTTGCCTAAATCTGAATACAAAAGCAAAAATGCATTCTGACAACAACTGCTGCATTTTAAGATACTTTCCAGAGAAGAGAAAAACAGAGCTTCTCAAAGAAGTGACTTTTTCCCCATTGCTCTTTTGGCAGAAGTCCAGAGAAGACACTTGGTGAAATAATTGTATTTAATTTCAACATTAGGTCCTTAGCCTAGATATCTATTTTAATAGGATTTTTCTGAGTGTTACAATGTAACTGTCATGTAAATGGAGTCTGAATACAGTTGTGATCAAACTTTTGCGTGGAAATAAAGGTTACGTTCCACTGATTGTTTTTGTTAAGTTTGTGCATCTGATGGTGTAAGCTTTTGCACACTGTCCTTGTTTTGGCTCTTAATGGCTTTGTTGTACAGGATTAGAACTTGAGGTCTTACATTTCCTTTGATTGGATATATTTATGAACTATACTGTGACGTAAAGTGTTTTTTCTTGTTGTCCTTGCATCTGATAAAACCATAACTATGGTGAGCAATTTTGTATGATAAAATGCCATGATATTCCATCTTCTGTATGCTGGAACCAGAGGAAACCATTCCTACAATAGATAGTCTTTTTAATCATCTGTCTTTTTAATCAAAAACCTCTTACTTGAGAAAAGGGGCATAAATCAAAGTAAAGGGGTAAAAGAACATTATCTTCATCTTTCAAGATGGAAGACTAAAGAGGAATCAAAGGCATTCTTGTGGGTGCTCTTGATGTGGAAGAGCATCAGTTAAATTTAAATGAAGTTTGGGCATTGAGAAGGCTTTCATATCTTTTTCTTACAAACATTACATAAAAATACATAAATATTAATCATTTCTACCAATTCTGTAAAGCTACCTGATGGCTTAATAATTTACTTACCAAATTTATGATCAAATAAAGGAAATTAAATAAATAATCAGATATGTTTTGAATGTTTCCTCAGTGTGATGATTGACACAGGAAATAACCCTGAAACTTGAAAGAGGTTATGAACTGTAACTTGACTTCTTAGTTGCAGCAAATTTGCTAAGCTTCATCAGAATTAATTTTTTACTTGGTGATGGCATTGGTTGAATCTTTACATTGGTCTCTGAAGCTTGCATTAAAGTACAGAAAATAACCTAGTTTCTCTTCTCCCTTTCATAATAAGAGCACAAAGTAAAGGCTTTTTATAAGCGTATTTTGTAATGGAAATTTTAGCAGCCTTTTGAATTGAACAATTATGACTTTGTTTCCATGGAGCTAGCACGAAAATAGCTGGGAAACAGTGTGGTGATATTAAGATCATAATGTTAGGGCTACTTTGGGGAACTTTCCACTTGATCTGGTCAACCGGATTTCAATTAAATAATTTGTCAGAAAAATGTTAGCTGATCAAAAGTAAAATTTAGGAGAGTAATTGTTTTCTTGAAGCTTTATTTAGCAAATGCTCCCCGTGCTCCTCCCTCCCCTCAAGCCTTTCCAGCCAAGATAGGAACTTTTTCAGTTTGTGTGTGTAAAGACACACACTTTGTGCATGTAAATTCACCCAGAGCCTCTCACCAACAGGCAGCATGCACTGACACCCAGGATGCCTGAGTTTGGAGGAGTACGTTTCTCTTTTCATTAAGAAGCATACTTGCACCCTTTAGAAAGTTGTAGCTTCCTCTTGTGGAAGTGAACTGTGTGTATTTGTGCATGTGTGTATTTATTTAATGTTGGTGGTGATTAAGCTGTTTGTTTTGTAGGTCTCTGTGTGGCTGTTTAGATGTCTAACAGTATAGAATCATAGAATCAAGTTGGAATTGTAGAATTTTGTTGGAAATGAATCCTTAAGATCATCGAGTCCAACTGTAACACTGCCAAGTCCACCACTAAACCACATCCAGAAGTACCACATCAACACATCTTTTAAATACTCCAGGGATGGCATCTCCACCACTTCCCTGGGTAGCCTGTTCCAATGCTTAATAACCCTTTCAATGAAGAAATTTTTCCAAATATCCAATCCTGGCTCAACTTGAGGCTGTTTCCTCTTGTCCTGTCACTTACTACCTGGGAGAAGAGACCAACCCCCACCTCACTACAACCTCTCTTCAGGTAGCTGTAGAGAGTGATAAGGTCACCCCTCAACCTCCTCCAGGCTGAACAACCCTAGTTGCCTCAGCTGGTCTTCATGAGCCTTCTTCTCTAGACCCTTCACCAGCTTCGTTGCTCTTCTCTGGGCATGTTCCAGCACCTTGATATCTTTTTTGTGCCCAAAACTGAACAAAGTATTTGAAGTGAGGCCTCAGTGGTGCTGAGTGCAGGGAGGTGATCACTTCCGTAGTCCTTACTCACCACACTGTTCTTGGCCACCTGGACACACTGCTGACTAATATTCAGCTGGCTATCAATCATGATCCCTAGGTCCTTTTCCACTGGATACCTTTCCAGCCACTTTTCCACAAAGAGCATGCTCATTTCCCAAATCAATGTTAAAAAAAGGTGGGGGAAAAGAAAGAATCAAAAAAAAAAAAAAAAGGCAAAAAGTACTCCTCCCTAAAACTACTTAGAAAATTTAGCACTTCAGATCTCCTGGTCTTTGAAATTTCGCAGTGCTAGAACCTGAAACTGAAATCCTGAGCCTGGTGAGGGTTTTAGGATAGCTTTTTAGTAGTTTTTCAGCATAAGAAGGAAATTAGTTGAAGGTGGCTAGTTGATACTGGAAGTGTAATGTGTTTTGAGCAGTAGGAGTCAGTTCAAAGGTTTGAAATACCACCACTTGTTCTGTGGGGATTTATGACTGGGAGGGTATGCAGTTCACTCATGGAAGAAGTTTCCACACTCTGCCCCCCTGTAAAATTCTTTCCCAACGCAAGGGTTGCTGTATGTCTTCTGTAATAAAAAGAAAGGCCTTAACACAGGTGTTACTCCTGAATTTAGTAAAGTGGGTAGTTTGTATCACAGCAGTTGGTATCAGAAGAAAACAGAAAGGAATTTGGGCTTTTTTTCCTTTTCCCTTTTAATCTTAGACTGGTAGTTTTAATGCATCATGTTTGAATATGTAATCAGATTCTTAAACACAGTATCAGTAAAAAAAAAAAAAAGAAAACAACAAAAAAAGGAAACATCAGGAGAGCTGAGAAAATAACAGATGGATCAATATCATTATTCATTGCCTCTTTCCCAGACACCATCCTTTCTATCTTGCAGAATAGCAATGTGTGTTTAATGTCAGGTTTTGAACCAATTACTTCAATCAAGTTCAAAAATTTTACAGAGTATGTATCCTGACCACTGTTTGTTGTTTTTTTCCAGCTGTGTCACTGTGTAATATTTAATCTGGCCAATCTGGTGTTTCTTTGTTTCCAGTCAGTCTGGTACAGATGGATTTGGGAGGTACCTGAGCATTCAGCAGCTGTGAAAAGCCACTTTTGGGCTTGAAAAGCCTTTTTGAGCAGCCTGTTCTGTAGCAGAGTAAGGCAGGACTTCCATGCCCTGAATAGTAGTTAAAGTCTTTGTCCAGCCATCCTTTAGCTTTGCGCTTGTGTTTGGTGCCACACTTGACTATTCTTACTGCCTGACATTGGGGTCAATCCCTGGCTGTGTTCCTGCCTTGCTGCTTGAGTCGTGTTAGTTCAACTAGTGGCTCTTGGGCTTTACCCATTCATTTGGACTGTGTTACATTAAACTTCTCCAGTTCAAGGAACTTCATTTTTCTTGTGCAGATAGTGAGAAGAGGATAGTTGCAACTGTGATGTATTTATCAAATGTTTACTTGTAACAATAGTCAAAATCCTTAAGAATCGCGTGAATAAGCCTGTATGAGTCAAACTCGTTTATCTGCCTATGAGGAGGTTGCGGGTACTTCCACAGTTACTTGTCCTTCATCTTGGTGTTATTGCATGTGTTAGTTTGTTTGAATTAAAGCAATGCAAGCATTTTGTTGTTGCTGGTTTTGTTCTGTTAATTAGTAAAATCTGGCTTTGAAATGTCTATCTAGTTTATCTGTTATGCTTTAAAAAAGGCTTCTGCAAGGAAGGATTAGTCTTTCCTTACAGACGGGTTTATAAAATTTGATTAAACAGATGTTCTGAAGTTCACTAAGCAGAAATTTGCCAGTCTTGCATATTGGAAAGACTTTTGGGTAGACTGTTTTTGATAAAATTATGAAACTGTATTATTTTAGTATGTTAATTACACAACATTACATGAAGTACTAAGTGTTGCTGAATAAGGACATACCTAAGCTGAATTCCTGATGCTTGCAGATACTCCAGATTGTGTGGTAATATTTTTTGTAATCGGCAAGACTGGAGCTCCCTCTTTGGTACTCCCTCTTGAGTTGCTTGCATTCTGTTCTGGTCCCCACTCAGAATGATCTTATTGTCTGGTTGAAGTTTCACCTGACTTACTGCAGTTTGAATGATAGCTTTTTGTTTGTTCTGAAAACATGGCACTGTACTGAAACTTGGTATAAATTTGATTTTTACTTCTGGTTTACCTGTATTTAAAGACATGCACTTTATGCAGGACAAATGTTTAGAAAAGCCTGAGCAGAACTGCAAGTCAAACTTGCGTACTGTAACAGGGGAACCACAGGAGGGTGGTCACCTCATAGACCATTGCCTTCTAGGAGATAGCATGGGAGGAACATTGTCGGAGGCCCTGGCATCTGTCCTGTGACTGAACTTGGTAGTGTGTGTCGCTTTTGTATGTCTCCTTCAGTTACCTAGGGTTGACTGTATTCCTGTTTTCAGTGTGATGAATTCTGAACATCTTATGAAAATGACTGTTTGAAGAAAGAACTTGAGAAACATGCTTAATGTATGCAGTTAAGCTAATTTCTGGATCTTTTAAATCACTATTTATTAAAGAGCTGAAACGTTCACACACTTTTTATTTCTAGCAGAGCAGTAAAAAGTTTTGTCAGTATTTTAAATTTTGAACATGTACTTTCTCAGATTGGATCCTGTCTTTCATAGCCAGTTGTAAGACTCCTAATATTTGGATAGTACTTCTGTAAGGAAATCTTAATAGCTTTACTTAATAGCTGTGTGGAGTGTTCTGGTTTCTGTAAATTGCTGCCTCCGTTGTTTCTGATTTTTTCTCTTTGAAAAGACTGAAATTAATTTCCTTCTCTACGTTTTTCCAATTAAAACAGAAGGAAAAATAATCTGTGACACTTCGGTGTCCCGTGGCTTGTGTATGAAACGTTGCTTTTGTTATAAAATGTGATGGGTAAGGCATTTGGTCATCCATGTCTTTTGTCATGTGATTCCTTGTTTTTACATACTGTGAGTGTTAGGTCTAGTTTGGCTATGGCCATATACATCTTCAAATGCATTTTCTAAAGACTAATACTTTCATCATTTTCACAGCATGCAAATTTTAACTTGGGTTATTTTAATCTTTTTTATTAAACATGATTATGAGTTGTTGATTGCCATCTTGTGGTTCTGGTTGCTGCTGTTGATGTAAAGGTAAATACTTCTATATTGCATGAAAGAATAAATAGTATTTAAAATATGTATGTTACAGAAATGTTTGCTGGTGTTAATTTAAGATCTCCTTAAAGTTACTCTGATATAAGTAATACATTTAAGCGCTAAGTCTGTCAGAAGACTTAAAGAGCCCTCTTACGTGTAGGTACCTTAAGTGTCTAAACTGTATGTGTGACATAGAAGCTTCCAGCAAATCTTTAATAATATGAAGTCTCCAGAAGTTGACTAAAGCACTTGATGTGCAGAATCTCATTTTACATTTTAAAAAGAAGCAAGGAATAGAGATGTGTCCAGAGAATTAGTGGAAGGTGTGTGGTCTACAGAGAGGAAGAGGGTTATTTCTGAGTTTTGGTGATAAGAGGTGGTAACATGCTCCTTCACCATGTATGAGCAAACAGTGTGAATTTGTGTCTTGTGAGAACTGACTGACACGTGTTCTGCAATATGTTTCTTATGTTTCTTTGACCATAATGTTTATGAGAGTTGATGAAACACAAATATGCGTAATGAATATTTACCCCTTTTCTTATGCACAAAAGTGTGAGCTTGATTTAGACTGAAACCCGAGTTATTCTTCAGTCATTTCTTTGATACAAATTATCACAAAATTGTAGAATACCTCAAGTTGGAAGAAGAATATCATCCAGACACTCCTGAGCTCTGACAGGTTTGATGCTGTGACCACTTCCCTGGGAACCCTGTTGCAGTGACCAGCCACCCTCTCAGTGAAAAACCTAATGTCTAATCTGAACTTCCCCTGAAACAGCTTTACTCTGTTTCCTTATGTTCTATCACTGGTCACCAGAGATGAGATCAGCACCTCTCATCCCCGAAAAAAGTCACCATCCAAGGCAGTAGTTTAAATTAACCTTTGGAATCTTCACAATCTGTAGTGACTTTAAATTAAACCTCCTCCTGTAGTGCCAGTCTAGAGCAGTTGACGTGGGGCCTCAAACCAGAGTGAAACAAGACCGGGAAGTCATTATCCTATTCTCCCACCTCCCAACTTCTCCCAGTGTTGTTGCATGAGCCTTTTACAGTTGGATTGCCGCCTTGCACAGGCTCCATCAGTGTGGTAACCGCTATCAGAACCTCTGTGGGAGGAATTTTGCGTGTGCTAAGCTACTCTTGTGTTGCAGTAACTACTTAGCTTTGATTGACTTAAGCTTAGGAGAGACACTGGTAAAAAGAAGCATCTTTATTAATGAGGGAAAAATAAAATTTAAAGTTCTTCACGCCAATCAAACTTTTGGAATGTGTTAGTAAAATGCTGATCTGAGTCATTGATGGAGGGAGGGGGAAGTGCCTATGCCTAAGCTTGATAAAATTTGCATCAATATTCTCACTGGTATTGAAAGTAGTATTATTTACAGTACTAGAGATTACTTTTCAACACAGAGGAAACATTTGAAAGTTGTGTGACGGTATCTCAGGGGATGTTTCTTTCCTTGCAGAACTTGATAGAAGCAGCATGCAGAAAGTCTCATGTGGGACTGAATAGGGAGTGATGTACACTGCTTAAGGTTAAGTTAGGGTTTCGTTTGACACCAAAAGTTTCATTGGCACTTTTTGAGGAACAGATTGGTACAGATTCAGATACTTTCTTATAATAAGTATTGTTGACATTGCCCACACTTAATTTGCAAACTTTATGGTTCTGAGGAAGTGTAATAACCCTGTTGCGAAAAATTAGTTCTTTCCAGAGCATGCCCTCTTTGGGAGTAATACCCGCTTTATGATTGAGCTATTCACAGAATAGTTAGAGTTGGAANGCCCCGTTCCACCAGGTCCGTGTCCTTTCTATGTTGAGGACTCCAGAGCTGGACACAGGACTCCAAGTGGGGTCTCAGGAGCACAGAGCAGAGGGGGAGAATCCCCTTCCATGACCTGTCCCTGCTCCCCTCAGCCCAGGCCAGGGGCTCACCCTCGCCTCTGATGTCAGTCTCTGCGTGACATCATCACCCCCATGCAATGCATCACATCCGGCCCTCACCTTGCGCACCAGCCCCACCGCCCCGGTACCAGCAGCTCGGTCTGCCCCGGCCCTATTATTTTCCTTCTTGTTGTTAAGAGCAGCCAGAATTTGGTTTCACAATTTTTCTTCTGCTTTAATTCCATTTATCTAGTGATGAGTAACTACATTTTATTTTGTGGATTTTTCTACTACCTTGACAAATGAGAAGTTTATAGAAAATACAGAATTACAGAATAATTGTTTACTTAGAACTTCAAAATCAGGATAAATTAATTAATTGTTTATAAATTATAAAAGAAATTAACAATCCAGCTGCTGGAGTTCAAAGTTCTGGTAGTGCTATTAATATAGATGGAAAATTTTCATAACTTTTTTTTTCCTCCTCCAGGTAGTTCTGCAACTTCCATTATGGATGGGATTTATATATGAAATTTTTGAGGAGATAAGTTCCCTGGTTGCATGTTAAATAGAAATACCCCAAGAAGAATAATTCACTGTCTCATTAACTGAAGCAGCTGAAAGTGAGATAGTTTATTTGCAGAATACAATAGTTATTACTGCATGTGTTCAGTACGTCAACAATATAATAAGATTTGCCATATAATAAAAGCTCGTAAGTATACTGGAAAGGAAAACGCTTGAACTTTTGATCAAGTTTGTACAGTCAGTTTAATTACTATGTTCTTGCGAAGTTATTCTTATCTGTTTACACCTAGGGTAAATTATTATTTAAGTTAGCATGCTCACTTCTGATTATTATCCCTTCGATTAAAGAGCAACTGACTGCATTTTCTATTTTGACAGTTGATAATGGTTTCTGAAGACCTTACTTCTGAGAGAGCTTTTATATAGCTATATTTTTTCCATTTATGTAACATTATATTTTTTTGAGGGGTGAACTGTACCTACAGTTCCTCTTTATATCTTATTTCCTTTTCTAATTGTGTAAGTTGAAAGGGGAGATAAAGTATCCAGCTGTTTGAGGAGGCCTTCCTTAGAAGTCCTTTCCTTTGCTTTTATTACTGTTTAGTATTTTATACTTTTCCCTCAGAAGGGGTGTGTAAGTGCTTTTAAGATGATGCAAAACCAGTCAAATGTCAAGTTTGACTGGTGCATTGTGTGAATTGCTTCTAATTCAGTTCTTTTATTGTCTCATTTCAGTTAGGTGAATAGAGTGGTGAGGTTTTTTGTCTTTTTAATAAAGAAGTTGTATTAAACTTCTTTGTATTCTAATTTCTTTTCTAAAACTTGATTGAGGAATATGTTAGGCATCTCCAAATATAATCACTTTAAATGAAAACTGATTATTTTGAAATTAAAACCTTCATTAATAAAACATAACTACATAGAAGGAATGTAATTAAAAATGGGTTCTGATTCTATTAAAACCCTCTTTTCTTAGAGTCCCATCCACCCTGTTTTTTCTTTAAATTAGGGACACTTTTACTAATAAGTTAAGAATTTACTTCTTAGTAGAGGTAATCTTATTTCAGTAGTGAAAAAAATTTGTCATAAAAATTTTTGTAGGTTAGCAAATATTTTTAACCAAGAAGAGTACCACGATCCATAGATTATGTCATTTGAAATTATACTGTAGGTATGTAAATGTCAAGTAAGCATAATGTTAAAGGAATAATTATACATATCTCTAAGAAACATTTCTAAGAAATTTAATGCAATGAAGGCCACCTAATTTGTGATGGGTGGCACAGAGTATAGTTGGAGGCCTCTAACTGTTGGTGTTCCCCAGGGGTTTGGTCCCGGATTTTTCGAATTTGCTGATGATACAAAACTGGGAGGAGTGGCTGACACACGTGAAGGCTGTGCTGCCATTCAGCAAGAACTGGACAGACTGGAGAGCTGGGTGGAGAAAAACCTAATAAAGTTCAACAAGGGCAAGTGTAGTGTCCTGCACCAAGGGAGGAACCCTCCTGCACTGGTACATGTAAGGGGCTCATCTGCTGGAAAGCAGCTCTGTAGAGAGGGACCTGGGGGTCCAGGTGGACAAGTTATCCATGAGCCAGCAATGTGCCCTTGTGGCCAAGAAAGCCAATGGTCTCCTGGAGTGCCTCAAGAAGAGTGTGACCAGCAGGTAAAGGGAGGTTATCCTTCCTCTCTGCTCTGCCCTGGTGAGACCACATCTGGAGTATTGTGTCCAGTTCTGGGCCCCACACTTCAAGAATAACCAGGAACTACTGAACAGAGCCCAGAGGAGGGCTATGAAGATGATCAAGGGACTGGAGCAGCTCTCTTACAAGGACAGGCTGAGAGACCTCAGTCTGTTTAGCCTAGAGAAGACTGAGAGAGGGGATCTTGTCAATGCTTATAAATGTCTAAAGGACAAGTGTCAAGAGGATGAGGCCAAACTCTCTACAGTGATGCCCAGCAAAAGGACAAGGGGCAATGGGCACAAACTAGGACACAGAAAATTCTATCTGACCACGTGGAAAGAAATCTTTACTTTGAGGGTGCCAGAGCACTGGAACAGACTGCCCAGAGAGATTGTCCAGGTATCTCCTGGAG
Organism: Thinocorus orbignyianus; assembly: GCA_013400375.1. Lineage (NCBI taxonomy): Eukaryota > Metazoa > Chordata > Aves > Ciconiiformes > Thinocoridae > Thinocorus > Thinocorus orbignyianus. Next base: position 409,297 of record VXBW01003509.1, read on the forward strand.
ATACTCAAAACCTTCCTGGATGTGTTCCTGTCCAGTCTGCTCTGGGTCAGCCTGCACTGACCAGGGGGGTTGGACTAGATGATCTCCAAAGGTCCCTTCCAACTGCTACGATTCTGTGATCCCTCCCTTGTATAACATTTATCCTTGTAATTATTGACACTGCAATTGTAGTTGTCTTGTAATCAAATCAAATAAGCTGTGATCTCATTTTTTTCCAGTTACATGAAGCCTTAAAAAGAATGGTTAGTACAGATGGAGCTGTGTAATTAGTTTTGCAAATGGATTGTTTGAAATTCAGACCACAGGAATATTGTTTTCAAAATCTGAGTCTTGAGTCTTGGAGAGACCAGAAGATTGAATGTTCCTTAAATGTTTCCCCCATGCTACAATCTGCATTAGTTGAGTAAATAAGAAAGTGCAGCATCAAAACATGGATGAAATTTGAAGATGTGATGGAGTGTTTTGCTGTTAACCCTATTTTTGTTAAGCAATTCTCCTTTGTTTTTTAAGTAAACCGACTAAGGGATAATGTGTTGCTGAGAGAATGGTACCTTTCTGTTTTTAAATATTGCTTAGGGAAGGAAAGAGTTTAGTATCTTAATTCTTTATTAGTGGAATTACCTTTTCATTTAAAACTCTGTTTAACAATTATGTATTAATATAGTTTATGATGGGAATCGTAAATGGGAAAGGAGATGTTTGGTGGTGTTTACAGTGAAATACACAGCTCATGTTACGTGCTGCATTAATATTTTGTACCTATTGTGAAGAATGAGCACGTTAACATTTTTTTGAAGGTTTTTCAGAAGTTTATTTTCTCCTTATTACATACAGACTAATAGAAGGTCTAACTTCTTTTCATATCTGCTGCCCTATATTAACTGTGCTCTCACAAATGCTCTTATAAATGGCCTCACAGTTATATTAGTTTTGAGAAAAACCATTTTGGTGTTTAGTAGAAATCATAAAAAGGACTGGGAAGTTAGCAATCGTTAATAAGGAAAAGATGAGCAAAAGAGCATTTTCACGCAGCTGTATAAATTAATTTTGTGTTCATATTTTGCATGTTGTATGAAGTTCTAGTAATTGCCAATGTTGAAAGAATATATTAGAACTAGCAATAAGTATGAAGGATAAGAAGGGTGATTAAATATGAATTTCAGAATGGAAAAGAAAAGACCAAGTATATTTGAGGTAGAGATGAATAAAGGGGAGAATTTGATAGAAAATACTTGTTCTTTCCTTTTCAAAATGCAGTAACTACAGGGCTGACATTAAATCATGCTATAGCAGATGCATAACAAGATATTTTTAAACAAATCATGAGGAAACTGTAGGACTCATTACTATAGGATGTTAAGGATCCAAGAAGATGAGAGTTCAGAAACTAATCAGAGAAATCCATAAAATTATTGTAACAAAGATGCAGTTTCTGGATCAAGAAATTCCCATGTCACAAGAAGTGGGAGGCTGGGACTCTAAAATGGAGAAAATTCAGTGTATGCTTATCCTGTTTTTATACTTTTTGTAGATATTTGGCATTTTGCCACTGGGGTGGGCTACATAGACCTTCTTGCTTTTTTTATATTCTTGAACAGTCATTCAGACAGTAACACCAGACAAATGCAATGGGAGAACTAGTGCAACATTGAGAGAACCTTGTTCCCTGTGCGGGGACTTCCTAGTCCAATAATTTGGTTTCATTTCCTTATGGGTTTCATCTTTATAAAGCTGCGTCTATATTTTTAAAGGGCTGAGATACTTTGTGTAACAAACACAATACCAAGTTAAAAAAAAAAAGGGAAGAAACACATGTACAATATTGGAATAAATAAAAAATTTCACTTTTATCTTGGCTGTAGGTACATAATTGTGCCTAACCCTAATTATGTTGCCCTTGCCTCTGGATCATGTAAAAAGGTGAAAAATGCAGACAGTTTTGCATGAAATGGTATTTCAGTTGGGAAAGGCAATCAATTAAGAGATTTAACAAGGGAAACTTTCTGACCACTGCTATTTTTTTTCTTATGTTTATTCATTGACCTTTCAATTTCCTCCTCAAAATTACCTTTTGTGGCTAGAGTTACATTTGACTTCTATTTTGCTGTATAATTCTGGCCTTTGTTCTTGACTGTGTCTTCTACAAGTTCAAAAGAAGATTTCATTGAATAACAACCTTCATAAGAAATATAAAAAGGAGGGGGAAATGCACTTCTGGCTTTGTAAAACAACTGTCATTGTGGCCTCTGTGGTGCCTTCTTTAGTGGTTGAGGTTTTATCTTTGCACAAAAAAAAAGTCTTAAATCATTAATGACAGCCAAAATCTTGTGGGAGACCAATCATAAACTAGAACATTTATCTTACACTACCCTGATTTAGAGAAGAAAAGATGACAAACACTGACAAATCTGATTGAAAAAACCTTAGTCTTACAAATGTAAGTATCAGCAATTGCCTTTATAACCACGGGTAGCTTCTTGTAAAGACTTTTTAAAAAAATCTGGATTGGAGAAGTTAAAAGAGAGTTTTTAAAGCACAATGACTGCCCTTTGTCAGTATCTTGCTCACTTTTTAAGACAAGAAAAATGTAACAATTAGTATGCATTATCTTGATTTTCTTCTATGTATAGACTGGCTTTACTTGAAAATTTACATGACGATGATGATGATGATTATTTAACAAACTTCAGGCTACCAAAACTGAGAAGCCACGGGAGTTATATTGCCATTGATACAGAATCTTGCTGGCGATTTTCCAAACCTTGGTGTCTTTTATTTGTTTGTATGTGTAATGTGATGATATCCTTCTGCATTTTATCACATACTAAAGAGTATTATGCTGTTGAAATTACAATAGTTACTGAGAAATCATTAATGCTTTTTGCACTAACTAATTAGAAGTGTGTTGTTATATATAAATTAAAATTTATATGATAAGATGCATTTATCAAAGGAACACAGTAAACCTGGAGGTAAAACCATGCTTACTCACATGTTTGACCGCTTATTTGTAAAATATAGTCGAGGCATTTCAGTCATTAGCAAGAATTAGGTAGGTTTTACAGGAATCCTTTGTTTGAGCCCCATTAATAAGTTTAACTCAGTTATAGATATTTTATTTTTTGGTGGTTGTTTGCTGGAATCTACATCTTTTTAATGGAAGGAATTCTGGCTGGGACTTCCTTGTTTACTCTTGGCTTTCTTTTACCTAGTTACGTCACATGTAGAGAATTAGATGGAACTATATCACATTTCCAACATTTGTTTTGTAATCAATAGTGATTGTACAAAAATGTGGTAGGCTTTTCAATGTGCCTAAACACTGGAATGTTTTCTCCCATATTAACTTCTGGGGAAAAAGGGTTGTATAATAAGTAGATAATGCTTTTGGCATCTAATTAAAATTGGGAGATTCTTGAAAATGAGCACATTGAGATTGAATGTAGAGCTTCACAGACTGGTGGGGAGTGTTGCCATTGGAAAGTTTCAAAATATTGATAGCAAAAATGTTACTAGGTATCTCAAAATTATTGATCTATTTGAGCAGCAGGATGTTGAGAATTGAGAATGCTTCTTTGTTCTTCCCATTATCCTCCTGCTTTTCAGCACTGTGGAGGGTAAGATCACTTTTATGCACCTCTCACTTTGGTATTGTTTGAGGTCATACATTCCTGGCATTGTGATTCTCCTGGACTGTCACTGTATCATTAATCATTAATGAGGACAGGATACTCTTGACGCCTATATGTATCAGTTGGAAAATGGCACTGTCATAACTAAGTTAATTGGAATTATTCTGCTTTTAAATATTGCATACCCATGATTTAGTTTCTAGGCTTTTTAGAATCTTAGAGTGTTTTGTGACAAGAGGGAGATGTTTCAGTTAAAAATAAAAGACCCTATCATGGTGGACATGATAATAGGACACTTCAAAAAATTATTATTTAATTTTAAAATAGTTAATAGATATTTTAAGCTTAAGGAAAGGAATGCAAGTAATTCCTTTTCTTACTGAACACCAATTCCAAGAAGGGCCAACAAGATGATCAAAGGACTGGGAAGCCTGCCAGATGGGGAAAGACTGAGAGATTTGGTTTGTTCAGCCTTGAGAAAAGAAAGCTTAGGGGAGACCTTATCAGCTCATTCTCATATTTAAAGAGTGGCTATAAAGAAGATGGAGACTCCCTTTTTGCAAGGAGTCACATGGAAAAGACAAGGGGAGATGGATACCAGATACTCCTGGGAAAATTTTGATTGGACATGCAGGAAATATTTCATAATGAGAGCAGTCAGCCGTTGGAATAATCTCCCCGGGGTAGGAGTGGATTCACCATCATTGGTCACTTCTAAGATTCATCTGGACAGGATGCTGGGCCATTGTCACTAGGCTGTAATCCTTGAGGTCCCTTTTAACCTGGTTTACTATGAATATATTAATTGTGAATTTACATTTTGGACATATGATGGCTGTTTAGAAGGAGATAGTGGGGTAGGTAAATCTTTGACCTGATGGTGTATGGCTGTTTTTATGATCTTGGCCACAGTCTGCAGGTACAAGGAAGACCCTCCAAAGGTCTTCCAAAGGTTCACACCATGTGTCAGAAGTACATTGTGCCATCTTTGGCATGTGAAACTGAAGGATGATTGTTTAGATAGCTATAGCATGTTTTTAAATAAAGCATCAATAGTGCCTAGTAAACTTGCGTGTATTTCTTTTTTTTTTTTTCTTTTTACAACAAAGGCAGTTTCAGGTAGATGGTTGCCAGCTTTGTCCTTTCACTGTCAAAAATCTTACTACTGGTGCCAGTGATGTTATTTAGAACTGTCCTCCCTGAAATTAAAGGAAAGCAGACAATTCTTGTGATAATTTTTACTGTTTCTTCCTGGTTTATGTCCCAAGGAAGCTTATGTCCTGAGGCAGATAGCAATGACAACATGATGACATTGGTAAGTACAAAGGTAATCTTCATTGCTTATAGAGCCTTTGTTCTTTCACAATGTACGTTATCTTCCAGGCATATTTCAAATAATTTTTTAATGATTCTCTTCATGCTTGGAAAAAAAATCTGAAGTCTAAAAGAAGAGGAAAATCTGTAGGTATTACCGAAACTATTGACTTACAGAAAATGACTGTAGGATGGGGAAGGGCATGATAAAATACTTTCCCTGTATAATAGTGGTGTAACATGCAGGCATGCTTGAAATGGGGAATAAATATGCTTTATAGGGTATTCGGCAAATCTGGGTTTTGATGTTCTGAGACAAACACTGAAGTGTGATGTTTTTAAAAGAACTCAGCAAGGCCTTCTCAAGGTTAGTTGGGCTCTTACTCTTTAAGCGAAGTTTGCTGTATCCCATAGCGGTTTGACACAATGTGATTTACAGTTTTTTCCCTTCAGCGCTTTGCTAAGACCACTTATACAAGATTCATTAGAGTTTACTGAATTGAGCAGGACTTCTCAGTGGGAAAAAATGTGTGAAGTAGATTTGAGGACAGAAGCCAAAAGTTTTAAAACGTGGGGCATTGATCCCAGCCATCAAATAAGCACCCACTACCTTTCCTACTCCTGCACCCCATCTTCCTCACAGCACGATGGGGAAGAGAATCAGAAGAGGAAATCAAGAGAAGCCTCAAGGGTTGACATAAAGGCTGTTAAATAAGTTGGGGGGCAGCGTGAGGGGGGTGCTAACAAGTGATGCAAAGGCGACGACTCACCACCTCCTGCAAGCAGACTGGTGTCCAAGCTGGTCTTTGTACAACCCCTAGTTTGGGAAGGCTGCCCCTCCATGTTGTTGCTAAGCATGAAGGTGTGGAATGTAGTCTTGGGGTCAGCTGTCCTGGCTGTGTCCTCTCCCAACCTGTTGCCCACCACCAACCCACTCCCCGGGAGGGCAGAGTGAGAACCAGGCAGGCCTGGCATTGTGTTTAGCACCGCTCAGCAATAGCTGAAATATTGGTGTGCTGTCAGCACTCTTTTAGTCACAGACGTGAAACACGGAACAATATGGGCTGTCATAAAGAAAATTAACTCCCTCCCAGCCAGAGACCCCTCCTCCCCCTAAAGAAAATATTAGGAATTAAAGGTAAATCTTTCACTGAAATATTTTTAAGCTTGCATAATAACAATCTCAAATACCAGAAGTAAAGCTGAATGTGTTACTTGGTTCATATTTTCTCAGCAGGACTAAAGGACATTTAAATTATTTTATTTTCTCGAAATATTTTAAAATTGTCAATAAACTTAATGGGTAGTATTCCCTTAGTGGCCTGCTACTGTGTGAGTACTGTGCATTATTCAGGATTAAAATGTTTTTGAAGCTAAAAGAAATGAAGGCTCCTTTAAAAAGGATGTAGTAATGTGGAGAATTACATACTGTTGTAATAATTCACATGAGAATCAGTCATTTTAGGGCTGTCATTCTGTTATAAACCATGCTGTGAGCACATTGGGTAAGATTAATCTGACATAACTTTAGATGTGCCTATCTGAACTAGTTGTCCTTTTATAGTCAGTGAAAAATATTACATTCCCAGGGAAATATTTATTTCATCTTGATGTTGCATCCAAAACTGGTGAGGTGAATCACTTCCCAGAAGTGCCTTTTACTTTCCATTGATGGTAAAGAGAATTTTGAAAATTGCTCCAAATCAACATATCTGTAATCCAGATCTCTAAAGAACTCTATCATCAATCAAGCGTTTTGGAAAAAACAAACCAAACCAAAACAACAAAACTACAACAGGAACAACAACAACAAAAAAACCAAACCACAAGAAAAAAACAAACAACACAACAAACCAAACAAACAAAACCCCCAAAAACCCCAAACCAAAACCTTCCACATGTACCAGTTATGGAAAATACCCCTTTAAGGCTTTGTAACTTGTATTGTTCCCTGTAGTCATATTGATACATTTACATGTACAAAGGCACATATGATCAGCACACATTCTGGTCACTGAGAAGTTTTAATTTATTTCATTTAACATTCTAAACACTTCTTTCTAAAGAAATCTTCATTCATGCAGCTGAAGAAGAATCTTCCTAAAAACCTGAATTAAATTGTTTAGGAATGTAATGGTTTAGTTACTGACCAGAAAATAGTAACTTGGTTTTTTTTCTGCCTGAGTCCACCGCCACTTTTGTTGGACTACTGTGTTTTAATGCTTGAATTGGAGTCTTGTCATTCTTTCTTTAGCAGAGTGTACTCATGTTTTGTATTTGGCCAAAAACATACCAAGTGCCTTTAAAATATCTTTTTGCATTTCACATAGTTCTTAAGATCCTCATGTTTGGCAGTTGCTTCGTGTTTGTTTTTTTTTACATCACAGATGAAATTGTATTGAAAAATCTTCATGTCTTCAGGGTATTTTTTTATATAATCATCCTAGAATAAGTTCTGACTACTTTCTTGGAATTTTTTGCCATTCAATAGCATTGTCTTCCTGACCTTCCCTTTCTTCATTTCATGCAAGATTGACTGCCACTTTTCCTTTCCTTCTGAGTACATTTGGTGGATTTTTGAAGTTGAGAGGCCGTCTATTGTTGGAGAAGAGGAGACAGAAGGAGATTTCATTGCTCCATACAGGTTCTTGAGGAGGGGAAGTGGAGAGGGTGGTTGTTATCTCTTCTCCTGGGTATCCAGTGATAGAATGTGTGAGAGTCGTTCAAAGCTGAATCAGAAAAGGTTCAGACTTGACATTAGGAAACATTTCTTTACCAAGAGGGAGATTAAACAGTGGAACAGGCTTCCTAGAGAGGTGGTTAATACCAGAAGACTGTCAGCGTTTAAAGGGCATTTGGACAATACCTTTCATAATATACTTTAATTTCTGACCAGTCCTGATTTGGTCAGGCAGTTGAACTAGATGATTGTTGATTGATACCAACTGATATCTCCCCTCCCTCCACTCCTCAACTTAATTTGAAGAATCTGCTTCTGAAGACTTTTGATTTTTCGCAAGTGAGTAATTTAATTCCAGATGTTCAGCAGCATGTATTTTACTCTGTTTTGACAACTGAGCTGAATACTATTGGGCATGTGTAGACAACTTCTCTGTTTTGGAGGAGTATTTAATCTCTGTCCTAGATCAGAAGGACGTAAAAGACCAGCCTAAGTTCTGCATAGATGGTGCCATTTAGGAAGAAGCACTTTTATTGCATAATGAATGGCAGGAGCCTACTGAGGAATCGCCACAGTATTAAAAAGAAATGGAGATTCTGAGCAGTGCAGCTGCTTTTGAGGATGGTGGTGTAGTTTAAGATTCTTGGAGCAATTTTCAAAGAGTGTCTACCTGTCATTGTAAACAACCTCAGGATAGGGAAGATAGTCTAATTTGCTTATCACTGCCAGTTCAGTACTTCTTCCAGAGGAGTTATGTTTGTTGGCCATATTCATCTGACTTGGAACCATGATCTGAACATTAGTTTACTGCTTCATTTCTCATAGCTGTGCTGTGAAAGATGCAGAATAGTTGAAAGGTGATACATGAGCTTGACAAAGTTCAAGCAATAATTCAAGCTACTTAATCACAGTGAAAGCATGGTCTTTACTGACTATTAAATGTTCACTTGAAGAATGCAAATTAAGACTGAGTGTTTGACATAAGAAAAAAGATCTATTTGAGATCTATGATATGGAAAGGACACTGATTTATGGTGTGGTGTACTGGCTTCTGTAAGGATTGCTATCTTAGTGTTCATATTGTACTCTAGCTGAAATTTGTCTTACTGCAGAACTATTCCACATGTTATATTAAAAATAAGTTACTTTATGTCAGTGTGATTTAACTTTTTTTTGTGTGTGTGGTATTGCATCCAGAATTGTACCCAAGTTATAGAGTTGCAAGTTCATGATGAATCTTTACAGTTGCCTGCTGACTGTTACTAATGTGGTGTAGTTACTTAAAGTAGTACCCACAGGGACTCCCAAGATCTCTTTTGTGGCTGATTGAGAGCCTGTCAGTTTGTACATATAGATAAAACTACAATAATGTGATATTACTTTGCATTTGCTGACTTTGAACCCTTCTTTTGTGTTGTTGCCTGGGCACTTGATATCAGAAAAATCTTTGCAGCTCTCAGTAGTTGGTGTTTCTTAACTACATTTAATGATTTTTGGCTCTTCAGCGAGCTTTGTCCTTGCATTTGTATCTGCACTTGTTACCAGCTCATTATCGCTGTGGTTTTCCTCCCTGTGTTGTGAACATTGACTGGGTATTCCTCTTTACCTACTGTCTTTTGCTTGGGAAAATTCAGGTGTAGAAATGTTGTTAGAGGATGCTTTTTATTTTTATTATTATAATTATTATAGTGAATGTTCTACTTGTTTTCTTCATTGAATTATATTTTACTTTTCAAGCTTTAAAGCAAATGTGGTTGCTTTAGGACACAATTTAACCATGGTCACTTATTTCTGTATAATCACTTCATTTTTGTTTAGATTTTCCTTGTCTTCTGAGACTTATTTTTGTCATGACTGTTAATATTTTAATTTATGTTGATTTTTAGGATAACTACTTTAAAAAATGTAACCCTCCTCCCACCTTCTTACATTTTTGCCATCACTGTTCATGAGTTCATTAATTTGTTTCCTTCATTGAGGAAGCTGGTTTTAATGCTGATTATCATCATTGTTACTGGCTAAAACATGCTTAACCTGCAGCTAAGGGCAAATTAGTTGTATTTTAATGTTGTCTTTGGTGAAATAAGCAGTCAATCTGATGGACTCTAAATCTCTTTCTGCCAAATGGACAAGTAAAAGAACTGTAGTACCTACTGGATAGACCATAGCCTTGTAGAAGATTCTTAATAAAACCAATCCTAATATCATCCAGTGTATTTCGATGCCTGTTAGCTGAGATCTTTTATATATACAGACAACTTGGTTTTAATAGCACTGAGTCCCATCACTTCAGACTGATACAGTGAGCTCTGCTTCAGTCCATTTCAAATGTTACATATTACCATATTAATTTGCGTTAGCAAGCAAAGACAGTTTGAATTATTTTAGTCTTCTTTATCATTCTATGTTAGTTTGTTAATTTACATTAACAAGAATTTTACAATTAATAGTGTTTGAGGAAGGGGGATCAGCCTGTTTTGAACCTCTGCATTCCAATGGAGATATTACTAGTTTTTTTCCTTGTTTTTAGGTTCATCTGTTATTGAAAACAAATGGTGGGATTCACTTCACCCAGATTAGTTATCTGAAAGTTGTATATCTAAATATTATCATAGAATTGTTGAGGCTGGGAGGGACCTCTGGAGGTTTTCTGATCCAGCCCTGCTGTACAAGCAGGGATGACTATAGCCAGTTGTCCAGGTGTATGTCCAGACAGATTTTAAGTGTATGGAGACTCCACAAGTGCAATTTCTCATCCTCAGTTTTCTGCATGGAGAGAAATAGAAGTGTATACCTCCAGAAGGTACTTCATTTCATTCAGCTTAGAGTAAGCTTCTAGGAAATTTCAATTGAATGTCTTCTACAGGCACATGTTTTTCTTCTGTGTGTTTTTAACGTGATCTCAGAGAGGCTCCTTCAGGTGGAGAGAGATCTGAAAATACAACCCAGAATGCTGGTGAAGTATGCACCAGTTGCTGCTGTTTTCAAAAATAGAAACTTCACCTGGGTTTCTTGAAAAGTGTAATGTTTTCCTCTGTAAAATTATTTGATGATTCTAAAGAATAACCATAGAAATGCTGTGCTCCTAATTTTTATGAGTTTTTTGCCTGGCCTTGGTAAACATTATGTGTTTGCCAAATATGCAGCTATGTGATTAGCAGTCACAAGTTCTAAACTAAAATACTAGTCATAGTTAGTGTAATAGTTGTATTTTAATGTAATTAAATATCTCAGGAAAATTAAGGAAGTAGTCAGCTTATATAATTAGTATATTAGAAGCTTTTATTTTAGAAAATTATACATTGATTATTAGCAGTTAAATGATAGAGAAAAAAGTAATTTGTAAGTGAATAAAAAATTTTAATTAGAGTAGAAGTCAAAGCTAGTCCCTGCTTAGCTGTATTAGTTCTGTCTGAAGATTGAGTATGAAAGAAGACTGACTATTTGAATAGGTTTGAGCATCAAAAAAAAGTTTGCATAGTATTTTGGCTTGCTTCCTTTTTGGAGTTTCATTTAAAGATAATACCAACTGTTTTTACATAGGCTATGAAATAACCTTTTATTAGAAGTCAAAATTATGCACTTATAACAGATAAATTCTTTCAATAACTTTAATTTAAAACATATTATTGCACTTTTAATTCTATAACTTTCTGAAACAAATATAAAAGAATGTCTTAAAATTATTTTAGAATTAATTTATTCTATTCTTTGCCTTTCTGAAAAAAGTAGTATTATTTGCAGTCACTGAAATTTAATATCGGTGCTTTCAAAATTCTTCAAAGGTATACTATGATAAAGTATGATGCATAAGAGTCAGGCTTGGTTTCCTTCAACATTGAAAGATGTTTCTACCATTAAAAGAGGATTATTTTTTAAAACTGAGTTTCATATTCTGTTTAGTAAGGTGGTTTGGGTTCATTGTTTTTACATTGCTCAAGTGATTAATTTAACTTGGTGAATTCCATCCCTTAAGATATACTTGGTTTTGATTATAACTTTTGCCAAATGTTGCTTATTTTTTTTTTTTTTTTTTGTCTCCTAAAATGTGCCTGGTGGTTGTGCTCTTAATTGGAGCTCAGGACGTTGACTAACATTTTGCAAGTATCTGTGTAGATAGGAGTCAGGCTGTGATTTCATCAGTGCTGCTGCTAAATCACTTTTCATCTGAGTACTAGTTCCTCTCCCTTGTAGGTTTCCTTGGCCACACGGTGAATTGATCTGTGGTTTAATTAAGCAAGTTTTCTGTGTCTGCTCCGGTGCAGAGCCGATCACTGATTCTTTTTCTGAGTGACGGCATGACTGTTTTGGTGGTACAATGGAAAGTGCAGGAAGGTCTTGCAAACATGTAACTAAGGAAAAGCATTCCTTTATATCACGAGAGAAATTTCTTTTTAGAGAACTGTAGGAAAGCTTCAATTGCCTTTGGGTTTTCCAGGTTCTGCAGCTTCTGTACTATATCTTTCTGGTCTAGGCTACCATCTCAATTAATTTATAGGAAAGACTATTTAAAATATCTTTTGATTTTATTTGATGAAAGTGCTGTATTCAGCACTATGTCAAAATTGAAGGTAATATTTTATGATATGTATATGTTGTACAAGCTGTGTTTTGCATAACATGATTGTTAATTTGCTGCCTTACAGATCATAGCTGTGAGTTTCCCTGTCAAAATTACCTCCTCCTTATGCAAAAAATATTCAGTATTGGTCACAGTGGAGACATGAAAGACACTAAAATATGTGTTTCAGGTTGTAATGCTCTTTTTGTTTTCTTTTGTAGCTGGTTGGTGGCGAATTTGATCTAGAGATGAACTTTATAATCCAGGATGCAGAGAGCATTACATGCATGTCAGAGCTTTTGGAGCACTGTGATGTAACGTGCCAAGCAGAAATCTGGAGTATGTTCACAGCCATTCTACGTAAAAGTGTCCGTAATTTACAGACTAGCACGGAAGTTGGCTTAATTGAACAGGTATTGCTGAAGATGAGTACTGTGGACGACATGATTGCAGGTATAAATTGCCAGCTGATAAAATAATTATTGAATTCTTGAACTGTCAACTTTTTGTGATTATGGAAGGTTTTGGGATGTCTTGATTTTTACTTAATGTGGTATTCAGTTAGTACTGCTGTACTAACACTTTTTAGTACTAGCACTTTTTTGTCAATTTTGAAAAAATTTAAAATAGTAGGCACATTGTTTGAAATAACCACCTGTTCATCTGAGAAGATGGTATTATCTTAGTGACAAAAAAAAAAGCAATTTTGAACACAATTAAGAACAGTACATGTTAGACTTCTTAACTCTCAAGGTAACATTTTGGTTTATAAGTGCATTGATGGTTTTGAGTTATTCATATGTTAGAATTGTTATTATGATCCAGTTTAAAAATATCATAAACCTGACAGTATATCAAAAATTAATCATAAATGTGAATACTGGACATATGGATTATATTAAGCAATCATTTCATAATGTATATCTGTGCTCCCTATAATATCACTTTGGTTTTTATAGATGTGCTTTTTAACATCCTATAATTTTTTACAGCATTAAAAAGTAGCATGCTTTTGTTCATTTACTGAAGATAAGTGGTGAAGTTGTTGCATGGCTAAGGTTTTCAGCGTACTTTTGAAGGAGTTTATGTTATTCCATACTACATCCTTTCAGTAGTAGGATACAAACTGTTATCTTGAATTACTTGTTCAGAGAAACAGGTTATGACATTTAAATATGGCATCTGAGAGCTGTGTATGATTAGTATTTATCTACTTATTTTTCCTGTGGAGAAACTTGAGCCAAGCAGTTTCTTTCAACTCAGTGTGTAATTAGCTCTTAATTTTTGTATAGTTTGGGACTGACAGTAGGATCCTTAAATTGTGAGGCATTACTGGAAGATTGAAAAGATCTGTCTTCCACAATTCTAAGATTTTAGTTTATGACCCGATTCCTGACATATATGTAGGTTTTATGGAACAGTAAACCAACAAGGATTCCAGACTAGAAACAAGAGGAGGGTAACAGCAGCAAGAAAACTGGATTATTCAGGAATGGTTTTGTCCTTGTCTATTTATCGGTATAATGGAGTCTGTAATATTAAGCATTTGAAAAAGCTACATTCTCTATTTCAAAGCAAGTCTTAGCAAACATCTTGTTGATTAGAAATGTATGTGCAAATGCTAAAACCAGAGGTGTTATGCTAAATATTGTACTGTGAGATTCAGATAAATAGATTCACCAACCAATGTTTTTCCCAAGAATGGTTTTTTTTCACAGGATTTGTAAATATGTCAGAACAGTATAAGGGCAAAGTTATTGTTTTACTTCACATTAAATACAAGACATTAGTTGATGGAAACAAACATTTCTATCTTGAAGTTTTTCAGGTTTTCAGTCGTGGAAATAATGTGCTTACATCAGTAATCATAGCAATAAAATTTGTCCAATTTGAGCTCCCCTGAACAGTATCTGTATGTGGCATATGTATCTGTAATGATGTCCCTACTCAAGAGAAATTTTTAAAAATGTTTAACTAATTGTAGAAGTCAGAAATCAAGAGGACCTGGCTTCTAGATGCATTTGGGAATTGAAAAATAACTCTGAATTGGCAACTATTAATATAAGCTGGGGTAGTATGTAAATAAAAAAAATTAGTGGGGCCTCTACCCCATTACTCTTCTTCTGAGAGTGGCCACACAGTATTTCCGAAAGAGTCCTTCTGAAAAAAAAGAAAAATTAAAAAAAAATAAAAAATCAGTAAGCTTGCTCTTCTGTATACTTACATGGACAAAGAGAGCACATATTTAATTTAAAATCAAGACTGCAAAGTTGGGATTCTGTTGTCATTTTAGCTCTGCAATGTGTGTCAAATTATCTGAAAATATCTGAGCAGGAATTTAATAGAATCACACTTTGTAGGGTCCTTGATAACTGTGAATCGATGAGAATGTGGGGGTTTTGAGAATTTTTCTGACCACTAGCTGGAAGCAACCAAATTTATCATTTTGCTTTTATGTCTTGATTTCTGCAAGCCCTTCACCACCCTTTTACAAATGGCAACACTGTTGGTAGTAAGTCAGAAATAATAAATATGGTCATGTCATAGCTACTTCAACGATAGGCACTTGATGGCAAAGTCAGTGACAACTAATGCAGTATCTGTGTTGTCTCATCTGTTTTGGAGGTGTTGAGGTCGTAACTGACACCAGTTAAATGTAAAATTGCTTTGCCTCAAATATTTCTTCGGACTCTCCGCACCCAGGGAATAAACTAAGAAATTTTGTGACAAAGTGATTTTTGGCACTCAGGGAGCAAGAGCCGTGTTAGTGCTTACTCCTAAGAAGTTAGTACCGCTCTCTTCCCAAAACAGTTGCTAGTACACTGTCAGCCCAATGTTTTACAATTGGCTTTTATCACCTTTAAAGGGTATAGATTTTCTGGGATTTTTTATTTGTTTATTTTGGGAGTTGTTTGGTTGGTTTTAGGTCATCTCATTTGTTCCTTTGTGAAATGCTGTGATTAGACCTAGATAAGGTCTAAATAGACAAGGCAGGCATATGATCTGTTTTGTGTTCTGACAGCATGCTTGCAGGACCCATTTGAGTTTCAAGCC
This sequence comes from Thinocorus orbignyianus, assembly GCA_013400375.1. NCBI lineage: Eukaryota > Metazoa > Chordata > Aves > Ciconiiformes > Thinocoridae > Thinocorus > Thinocorus orbignyianus. The sequence continues at coordinate 424,538 of VXBW01003509.1, forward strand.
ACTCTTCTCTGGTTTTATGAAAGTAAGACATGCAAATACAGGAAATAAACATGTATGCAGTCTTTCGTAGTGAGAAGAACTTGTCTGTCTGCTTAGAGTTTGTCTGTTATCAGATTCGTGATGCTTCTCAGTATCTCACTTAAGATTTTACAGATTCAAGCTTAATCATCCTGAAAGTCTCAACTGCAATCCAAATGGGATCATTGCTACTTGTATTCCAGTTTTCTTTCCAGAAACATCACCTTTCAGAAGTCATCTTTCTACTGTAATAATCTGTCATAGTAAGATAGGGGATGGTCAGCCATTTTATCAATGTTTAAGAGTGAAAGATTATACTAAAATACTTGCATAAGCAATTGTCACTTTCTTTTTTTTTTTTTTTTTTTAACAGACAGACAGGTTCATCCTTGAGGGAGTCACTTTTTAGAGTTCTGTATTTGCAGGTGATAAGTACTGAAGCAGATTACCTACTCTGAGGAGCTCTTTGGGATAGTGTATCTGTAGTACCTTCAGAGAAATCTGAATGGTGGATAAGAAAGTAGCCTGAACTCATACAGGGTGCATATATGTCTCCCTTGAGCCCAGTTTTATTTCTTGCAGTTCTGTTGTGATGCTGTGGGTAATTGTTCTAAAACTGCTGGAACTGAATTCTTAAGTACTGAAACAGTTCCTAGTTTTTAAGCAAAATTATTAGATTTTGACTGCTCTGTCATTAATAGGCTGTTAGCAAGCATTTCTCCAACTGGATCCATAAGAAAAACTGCAAAATTATCACATTCTCTGCTGCCCAACCTGTAGAAATAAATTTACTTCTCTAACAAAGTTAAAATTCATAATTTCATGTCTGTCTGTTATTAAAAAGTTAAATAGGCATAAGGGTAGTTTCCCTGAAATGTGTCTCTGATGCTGTTTAGTATGTCTTTTAAAGTTAATGCCATACCATTCATTTTTATATATGCTCATTGTTAATTGAAAGAGGGGCAGGCTCTTTTCCCACTGTATTTTCATATTAAACAACTGAATTAAGGATTCCTTCAAGCGTTCTGGTTAATTTATAGATCATATACAGACTGCTTACAATGAAAGTTGTCAGAAGGTGCCATTAACAGAAATAAAATCTGTTGCATTCACTGCATTTCAGGAACGCATTAAAAATAAGAAACAGTGCCTGTTTTCTCCTTCTGGATTTAGTATTATTTTACATAATCTTGTTTCTGAAATGAGATCATAGATACCAGTTATATATATGATCTTATTTAATATTAAAAAAGTGAAGTAGACATTAAGTAAATCCCATTGTGGTATGATTTGTGACCTTTGTCCAATTTATAGATGAGTGGATTATTAAGGTTTATAAATCAGATGTGGACTGAGTCTTTTATATAAGATTTCTAATAAGTATGAATAAAGTTATATAATGGAGTACAGCTCTTTTTAAATCTTATTATATATTGAAACAAGAAACAAACCTTTCTTAGAGGGGTTTACAGGAATATTTCAATTAGCATTAAGTGCTTTGACTTCCACAGATGTTCTTCGCTTTATGTTTACTTGTCACCTGCTGGGCTTCAATTTTTCAGGTCTTTCTTTTACGTGAAGTTACATTGTTAGGGAGCTTACGTTTACTTTTCTCCATCAACGTTTTATTCATTATTTATAAATATGTATTTCTAATGCCTGTTGGTTATCAACATCTTCAGTAAAAATAAGAAATGTTCAGTGCCATGAGGTAGTACAGGGCTATAAAAACTAAACAAAGCAGCATGTACAGTAATTTTTTAACCTGCCAATCATCTCTGTGTTTGACTTAGTTTACATTTCTGTCATCTGTTAGAAGACTATTTTTTTTAGTGTTGTCCTAATTTTCACCAAACAGCATTTCTTCTACACAACAAGTTTTCTTTGTTAAGGAAGAAAAACTGAAGTAGCTAAAAAGTAAGCCAAGACTACAAAATAAGAGCTGAGAAATTCTCAACAAAAGATTTGTATTCACTTGTGCTGATCTCCATTTCTGAGTTTCCAGTATGTTACTGTTCTCAGTTTCTGATGACATAGATTATGTGCAGTCACTGCCAGCTTCATGTTGCAGGCTGGAGACTGTACAGTGTATGGGGCAGATGTTTGTAGGTACTAGGGGAGGAGCTGGGTCATAGGATTCACCATCATAAAAGATAAGGATGTTTAGTTTTCCTAGGTTTATTTTGCTTTCCCTTAAGAAATTCTGTAACAAATACGATGTGGCACTGGTTTTTAAGGGAAGATTAAATAAGCTCTTCCTTTAAAGAACAAGGCGGGAGCGGGGGCAGAAGTCTATACTTGAGCTTTAGGAATAGATTCAGATCTTATGTTGAAAATGTCTCCAAGTTATAGTGTTTTTCTTGATATGCAGTTTCACTTACTGAGCAGCTTACTATGTCTTCTGTAAATTAAGTGATGCTTCATGCTTTGCAAATGCCTTTTGTTTACTGAGGACCAGAGGTTGGTTTCGTGGTTGAACAACTTAAAGATATTGATAGTTTTACTCAGAAACACATACTTAGAGATTCGCAGAAAGAAAATTTGTTTTAAAACAAAATAGCAATGCAAAATGCCCTTGAAATGGATGGAAATGCAACTGGTCTTTGTCAGCACCTGTAAGAATCATCCTTTCACTAATGAACAAGGAGAGCATGTAGTCCTGCAAATAAGATATATTCATGTCTTCTACAAGTTTTAGGGTGTTTGGGAGGAATTTTCTGATTATTGAGTAGACTGAAAAAGTTTGTTAATGCCTATTCTGTTGTCATAGCTTTACTGTTTTGGCATCTTTGTACTTCACTGCTTGATTTCTGAGTTAAGTTTCTTATGCTACACCTGTGAAGATAGGCAAATTGGTTTTCTTCCTGCTAGAGAAAGTAGCAATTCTTAGTACTGTGTTTTATTCCAGAAGAAAGTGTGGAGTATAAGGTGACGTTCAGCATCCCATAAGCTAACAAAAATACCTAAAATGAAATTCTGTGATTTAAAATAAAATCCAAGTACTAGTACTAATTTTAAACCTGATATTCTCTGAAAGACAGGCTATGTAATGGTATTATTTTCAATGTTTATGGGTTTTGAGATGTTTTAAGGAAGGCTGCATGACATAAATTTGTTAGCAGGTTTGATCATGTTTTTTTATTATGGTATTTTATTGTTTTCTCACTATGATTTTTTTTGCAGGATTTTTGGTGGGTTTTTGTTTGCTTGTTTGTTTTTCCTGGCCTTTCATTCTGGTAAAAATTGGAAGCATTATCAATGTAGCAAAACTGTGGGAACCATACCAATTCTCAGTATAATGTGCTGTACTTAAGTTAAAGAAAAATGTCAAGCATCTTTTAGGTCAGAAATTTTTGAACAATACTAATGTCAGAGGAATGAAGAAACCCTTAATCACAAAAATACCCAGCAGAAAGGAGCAAGCAAGAAGTTTATAATGTAGGATGATTGTTATGAAATGGGAAGACTTAATTCTTCATAATTTTAATAGATTTAATAGGACTTTTGCTCAAAGTCTGATGCAAAATCCAAAACTGCATATGTAATTATTTTTTTTAAAACTACTAAAAGAGTGACAATATGAAATCCTTTGTAAAATATTTAAGGCAACTAAGTTTGATTTTTAGAATTTGTGAATATACTGACATTTAAAGGTATTAACTTTTTCAGCTTTTTTGTCAAAACAATGAAACTCAGAGTTCAGAATAACTTTATTTTCCTTTGAAGATCTTCTAGTTGATATGCTGGGGGTTCTTGCCAGCTACAGCATCACTGTCAAAGAGTTGAAGCTTTTGTTCAGCATGCTTCGAGGCGAAAATGGAATCTGGGTAAGCTGAGATCAGATAAAGCATTAAGTGTCATTCCATTAGAGCCTGAAGTTAATATAAATTGTCTCCTGGGACATATAAACTTGAATTTATTTATTTATTTTCATGTTGGTTGAACATATATTTATGAAGTGTTTTTGCTAACTATTTTGTAGTTGATTTTCTGTGTTGTTTGAAAACCGTCCAGTTTCCGTTGCTTAGAGAGTACAAAAATGGTTGTATTGACTTCTGTGTAATTTTCTTGTTTTCACAGCCAAGACATGCGGTTAAACTATTATCAGTTCTTAATCAGATGCCACAGAGACATGGGCCTGATACCTTTTTCAACTTCCCAGGCTGTAGTGCTGCAGTAAGTTTTCAACCAAAATACTACAACTTGAGGAACAAATAAATTGCTCTTCATTTGCATTTCCTGTCATTTGTTTTTGGAAATTCTCGAAAAGGAAACAAGAGGGGAAGTACCTGTGTCATACAGCTTGACTTCCATAGAGTTGCCGGGGTAGCTGTACTGCTGAGAAGTTGCAATTGTCAGGTTGGAATGTAAAATAGTTGATTTTAGTCTGGGGACGTGATCATAAAAGTGAAAACTGAAAATTCCAAAGAACAGTATTATTTTATTTGAATAACGTAGTTGATATTATATAAATCAGATGCTTGAGGAAAATATAGATACGAGCTTGTGCGTGTCATCACATTTTAAAGTGACAGGTTAGTCATAAATTTTATTATCTCTTTCTTTTTGTCTGAACTCCATCAGCTGTTTCCTTTCCCTCAAGGCAGTGATTTAAATTTGGTCTTTTGACTTTACTTTTTCAGATAACTTACAGTGATGAAATTGTATTTCTTTCTAAACCTTCTCAAGTGGATATTGTCTGTTCTATTCACTGTGTGTGCATCCAGAAAAAAACTACAAATAAATTCAAATATTGTATGCAAGTTTACAAATACAGTTATTAGGGCAGTAAATGCAAATGCTTAAAAATGAGAAATCCAGAGTTGAGGTTCAGTTCCATTTTCATATGGAATAATATATGCTCATGGTACAACTTGGAATCTTTTAAAGGGAAATAATCCTAGATCTCTGTCTTTTCATGCCAGTGCATAAAGGGTGGTAGGAGCTTGACTTGGGCTATTGTACTTGTATTATCTCGGTAACACTGAGGACAAACATAATCCATCACCTTCTCTTCTTTGTGAATACAGTTGGTGTGGTAGATGGCCATCAGGGAAATAAGCTGGCTGAAAATCACTGTTTTTCGCCTGGGTTGTTTTTGGCTGGATCATTTTCCTGATCTTCTTGGATATTAAGCCTCACAAAACAGATCTGTCAGCAAAACACATGGGGCAGATTGTGTAAAGAATTAATTACTGAGTTTTGAAAGAGAAGTTTCATTTGCTACTTCTAAATTAAAACCTCTCTTAACCTCTCCTAAAAGTACATGAAGAGTTAAGACAGCTGTTGCAGAATATGAATGTCTACAATGACACATACTGCTTTGACATTTGTGGGCTTTGGAGGCAAGTGCAGAAGTGTCTCTCTTAAATATAATTTTATATTAGAGCTTAAAAAAAAAATTTAAGGGGTAGATTTTCAGACATTCCTCCCTGTCCAAAGAGATGCATCAGTTGTTGGAAATCATAATTTTAAATTAAGTTCTCGGTACTGACACTTTTACAGTGACATAAAGTTTCTTGATTGAAATGAACAATTGAAAGAAAGAGAAGAATAGAAGTCTCTGAGGAGATCTTATGGCAGTCTTCCAGTACTTAAAGGGGACCTACAGAAAAAGTGGAGAGGAACTCTATTAGGGAGTATTGTGATAACACAAGGGTTAATGATTTTAAACTGAAAGAGGGAAGATTTAGACAAGACATTAGGAAGAAATTCTTTACTATGAGGGTTGTGAGATTCTGGAACAGGTTACCTAGCGAAGCTGGGCATGTCCCATCCCTGGAAGTGTTTAAGGCCAGGCTGGATGGGGCTTTGAGCAACCTCATCTAGCAGGAGGTGTCCCTGCCCATGGTGGAGGGGGTTGGAACTAGATGATCTTTAAATTCTCCTCCAGTTCTAACCATTCTGTGATTTCTCTTGTCTGGGTTAGAATTAGGATCTTGTTTCACACACCACTCATCATTGACTCTGCAACTGTAAATCAAGAAATATGTGCTTCATATTTACATTTTTGAGTAATGCATGTTGGATTAGAGTATGAAATCTTGTAGAGAAATCATCTGCTGAAATGGACCAAGGACGATTACTTACAAAATGATCCAAACAATGCAGCACTTCATTAGAAGAAAGAAAATGGATAGGACCTAGTTTACTGAGTTGAGGTTTTCAGGTGTGATGCACAATGGACATCAGACAGTGGAACAGCATAAATTTTCATACCTGGCATGAAAAATATCAGATCAACTTTAAAGTTGATTCATGCTCCTTGTGTGACTAAGACTTCAGTGCTAGTAGGAAAGAATCTGCTGATCTGCTGCTGAGATCTCCTTCACTATATCAATTGAAAGGTTCTTCCCTGTACCGTGTTACATCTCTGCTGGTCTGTATAAGTAGCACATTAGCCACTCCACTAGGACAGTCTATGATGGTGGTAGTATTCCCAGGTGTTGTTCATGTTTGACATCAAGCAGCAATTTTCCTGTTTCAGGCAAGGAACTCCCTTTCAGGAGGCAGGAGTGATATCCCAAAGGACTTGCTTGCAGTGTTTTGTACTGAGCAGTTGGTACCAGGCTAGTAGCTAGGTGTTACTTCTTTTGTTTGGTCAAATACTAGCATCATCTGAGCACGTTGCTGCATCTAATTACAAAATTTACTGTGTGTTCCCTATCATTCTTAATTACCTGTTTCTCTGTTCTTAAAACATTTCCGGCAATTGCAAATCCCTATGTAAAAATAGGGAACAGTAAGCCCCACTTTGACTATTTTTTGACAGACTTGACTATGTTGGCACAGACTGTATTGCCAAAAGAATCATGTCCATTCCCATTTAAAGTATTAAATGAGCTTGCTACAATACTTTGTAGTCTTTTGTATGAATCAAGTACAAGATTTGAGCACTCCTGAAAAAGTATTTCCAACTGTGATGAAGTATCACACAGAATCAGAACGGTTGAGGTTGAAAGGGACCTATGGAGGCCTCTTGGCCAACCTCCTCCCTGTGCTGAAGCAGAGCCACCTAGAGCAGGCTGCCCAGGACCACGTTCAGGTGGCTTTTGAGCATCTCCAAGGGTAGAGATTCCACATACTCTCTGGGCAACCTGTGCCAGTGCTCAGTCAATGTCAGGAGAAGCTTTGGTAAGAACAAAGTACCATCAGTGGAAGGACTACTTAACTAGACTTTGTTATTTGAAGTGTAATAAGAGCTTGATTTATTTTACTGAAACTGAACAATATTGGTTAAATACCTTTGGAAATAACATGCTGGAGTTATTTAGAAAATTGTTTTCTTCTGCTTGACATTCATATACAGCTTATTGCAAGAAGCAGTATTAAAGGGTGTTATTTCTTAACTACTTCTGTGTAAGATATTCTATGTTTTGTCTGATGGAGGGAGAAGGGACTTATTGTAATGAATGCATACTGCGATAATCTAAATCATTACAAACATTTGATTTCTTAATTTTTTTCTAGTTACTTAGTTTTGTGTATAGTTATCCTACTGAGGGGAAAACATCTTCTGTCTTTTAGTAGTATCATACAAATGTGATTTAGTAAGTGACCTCTGTATTTCAACTTGTCAGATTTCCTCCATAAAGTATGCCTAACTTCAAAGTTAGATGAGGTATTCGGGGTCTAGTCCAGGGATAAAGAATTCTCTGAAACCTCTTCATCAGTGTCAGCCCAGAAAAATAAAATATTGAAAAAATCAAATTTATTCCCAGGCCATGCCTTAATATTAATTTATTTAACTGAGAATGGGGTTGAGATTTGCAGTCCAATTTCTTGCCACTTACTGTTTGTAGGAAAAAACCCAACTTTTAGTGCTCTTAAATCTCAGAGAATGAACTTTTTTATACTGTAGTTTTCACAGTGAATTTCTACTGTACCATCTACTGAGGTTAATCTGATCTTAATGTTTAAGTCTATTGATGAGGTGAATACTTCGTGAAACCTGAATTTATAGTTTAATTCCTGAAGACATAATTTTTCTCTTAATGTTACCCATTAACAAATTTAATTTCATATCCTCTATTGGTAAATTTATGTAGTTAAAAATTAAAGGAGCTTAAAATAGATGGAAAACTAATGTGTTTACTCAAAAGCTAATGTGTTTACTCAAAAGCACTATCACTATTTGAAGGGGGGTTAATATTCTTTTTTAATATTTGAAAGTTACATCAGATGTGCTGATCTAGAATGACAGGATTTTAGATAGGCATTCTCTTCATGATACTTCTCAAAAAAAATATTTTTTTGACTGTTTTCTTTTTTCTTTTTTTTTTTTTTTCCCCTCCCTCACAGGCAATTGCATTGCCTCCTATTGCTAAGTGGCCTTATCAAAATGGGTTTACTCTTAACACCTGGTTTCGTATGGATCCGCTAAACAATATCAATGTAGATAAGGATAAACCCTATCTCTATTGGTAAGTAACTTATAACGCTGCAATTATGGTTTGTTTTGGCTTCATAATAATGATTAATCTCATTGATTTTAGTTTCTGATAGATTTTATTTTCCCCCTTAAAATACCTGAAGATTTTACTGGCTGCTTACTGTATGCAAACTCTTAAAAAGTCATCTGTGCTTTTTGCTCTGCAGTTTATAAATCCATGTGCCTTGTAGATAAACCATAAAATCCAATGTGGTGGTTTCTTTAGCAATTTTAAAATACGTTACTTCTTAGAGCTGTGAACTAAGAATATTGTCACATTTTCTGTTTGGTTTTAAGATTGTCGGCTACTGTCACTGCTATGAAACAAATCTGTTGTACTTAGAGCACACTGTTTGCACATTAGCTAGAGGTAATAGAAAGTAGCTCTGTGAATATAAAAATGGCTTATCGATCACCTGTTCCCAAAAAGGGAAGCTTTATTTTCTAACAGATTAATTGCAGGCAAGGCAATTCTAGTTTACTGTTTTGATAAAAATAGAAATAGTTAAATCCTTAATAAAGCTCTGTGATACTTAGAAATTATAATACTAGTGTAACAGTGTTTATTCTGTTGGTAAATCATGAAAAAAAGTTATTCCACTTCAGAAATTAATCACATAACTGCTCAAGTATAGTTGGTTTAGCTGAAGGAAAAAGCAATGATGACAATAAGGAATCCTAATTTCTTTATTTAAGAAAACTGAATATGCCAACCTCAGATGGCAATTAGGAACAATGCAAATACTTGACATTTTTATATAGTGGCTTAAACCAACCCATAAGTAATAATTAAACCCAGGAAAAACATTCAAACTAAATCTTTCACTTAAACTTCTTTACACAGATTTTAGACTTTACCACAAGAGTCACACACAGCTACCACTAAGAGGAAGATACCAAAGAGAAGATTTGGGGGTAATGTTTTTAAATAGAAAGACGGGAGATTTAGATGAGATACCAGAAAGTAATTATCTACTGTGAGGGTGGTGAGACACTAGAACAGGTTGCTCAGAGAAGCTATGGAAACCCCATCCCTGGAAGTGTTCAAGGCCAGGCTGGATGGAGATTTGAGCAATCTGGTCTTGTGGGAGTTGTCTAGATGGTCGGAACACAATGATCTTTACAGTCCCTTCTAACTCTAACCATTCTATGATTCTATTTGTTTTCTTTCGGTATGCTTTTTGGGCATGTAATACCTTTTTCTGGGTGAAAAATGTGTCATGTAAATTAACTTTTCCTTCGTAGTTTCTTCTTAGAAGTCAACTGTCCTTTAAATAATCCTAATTTTAAAAGCAATAACTTGATAGTAGCATGCACAACTTCAGAGAGGACTCTGATTTGAAGAAGAGGTGCTGAAAGCAACATCAGATAGAACAGGTTCCTCAGGACCTTCTCCGGTCGGGTTGTTGAATATCTTCACAAATGGAGACCTCGCAACCTCACCAGGAAACCTGTACCAGTCTTTGACCACACTCGCAAGGAAAAAGTTTTTCACCTTCAGTTTGTGTCCATTGCATCTTGTCCCTTCAGTGGAGAGAAGTCTCTGGCTCAGTCTTCTTTACACCCCACTAATCGGGTATATAAGAGAGATAGAGACTTATGGGTTGAAAAGAAACTGAACCGCTGTAATGAAATATGGATAATAACAATAAAAGATAATAATGTTAATATGGAAATAAGGAAATATGTACTGTAGATACAAAGTGGGTATCAAGCTCCTGATGTGACAGTCATGTCACTGGCAAGCACTGGGAAAGTCCTGGACTGGATTTGATGTTGGACAGGAACTGGATTCAGGAACACATGTACTGTCACAGGCAGACAGAGTGCTTCTTGGACACCGGCCATTGAAGAAAGAGGGTGACGCCTTTGATCCCTCAACTTTTACACTGAGCATGATGCAGATGGGATGGAATACCCCTCTGGTCAATTTTGGGTCACCTGTCCTGTCTGGTCTTCCCTGTCGGTGCGACAATTCTTCTGCTTCCAACCCTCCAACTTGGCACATAACTCTTAGTTGACCATGGTTGTTCTAGCAATAAATATAAGCAAGATCCTCTCTGCATACAGTTCCTTGGTATTAACTATAAATATCATACATTATCTGCTAGAAGGAGACGCCATCTGAAAAATATGCTGTTAATTTCAAAAGGTGTGGTTAGTTAGAAGAGACTTAACTGAACAGTAAAATTACTGAAAAGAAAATTTATTCTGTTTTACCTCAAACCAGCACAGCTGGCAATGCTTTTCCTAATGTAGCCCTCTGTCCTATTGCTGTCTTTGCCACAAAGGGTAAATTATGGCTCATGGTCCACCCAGACCACCGAGTCCCTTTCTGCGAAGCTGACTTCCAGTTGGTCAGTCCCCAGCATATACGGGTGCTTGGAGCAGTTCCTCTTCAGGGGGAGGACTTTATGCTTCCCTTTGCTGATCTTCATGAGATTCTTGTTGGCTTGTTTCTCCAACCTGGTATGGGCCCTCTGAATGACTGCGCGTTAATCTGGTGTATCAGCCACTCCTTTCAATTTTGTACCGTCTGTAAACTTGCTGAAGGTGCAGTCTGTCTCACCATTCAGGTTATTAATGAAGACGCTGAACAGGCTTGGACTCAGTATTGATCGCTGAGGTACTTCAGTAGTAACTGGCCTCCAACTGGACTCGTGCCACTGATGACAATGCTTTTAGCCCCACAACTCAGTTAGTTTTAAGACAACCTCACCATTCACTTACGTAGCTCATTCTTTGTTATTTTGTCATTGAGGTTATCATTATGTTGAAAGGTCTTGCTAGAGAGTCAGGATAAACAAATACAGCTTTTATGTCCATCCTGCAAGCCAGTCATCTCAACATAGAAAGCTATGAGTTTGATCAATTTGCGAATTCATGCTGGCTCTTTCAGATCACCTTCTTAGGAATGATCCAGGCTTTAAGTGAGTGCAGAAAGAAGTGGCCAGAGGCCTTTCTCATGGGAGAAAGCTGTTACATCAGCTTGACTGTGATGTGAAAACTAATGTTTAAAAATGGAGAAGGGAAGCATAGAAATGTTTTCACATTTGCTAGATGTAAGGGGAAACTGCTACTGTTCTGTAATTAGATAAATGCTAGGTGCTTCTTGAAGAACTGTTAGCCAGGTTGGTTTGTTTTTTTTTAAAAATGATTTTATTTTTCTGAAGATAATGTTGGGCAGCTGGTAAGAGACAGTCTATTAATAGTTGTATATAGGAACAGTATTGTAGCTTTCTTCCCAATTACAAAATGAGTGTGACAGTCATGGAAGAAAATTGGAAGTGTTTGACATTTGCATGGATGATAAATAACAATGAGAAAGCTTTGTGACAGGACAGACAGGTTCAAATGGTACAATTCAGAGTTCTATTAGCACAAATTTTAGTATAAGCAAACCAACACCAAATACATAGCAGTGAATAATGGGTGCCATGCTTATGGCACTTTTAATTGTGTATTATAAAGTAGTAATTACAGAAGGATATTAAGGGTTATTGTAGGTAATGAACTAAGCACAAACTGCTCCTTCATTGCTCTAGCTGGAAAAGCAAATGTGGTCTTCTCAAGGATAGTCCGAGCAAACAGAGAAGAGAGTAAGGGGATGTGATTACTTCCTTAAATCTTGGCAAATGAGTTACTGGAATAACATTTACAGTTAAGAATTGCTTCTTCTTTTAAGAGACCATGGAAAAAATTGGTGCTGTTCAGATTACACTCTGGAGTGAACTGTGCTCTGGAAAACACATTCTACAATGAAACCCTCCAAGAAAAAAAAATAAATTAAAAATTATGAAATTAGGGATAAGTTTGACTTTTGATTTCAATATTTGTGCAAAATCTGATGTTGATGGATTTAATCTGAGATTGAGTGGGTAGACAGCAAAATAGGAAAATTCAAACTTTCAGACACATAGTACTATGGTCAGTATTACAGTAAGACACAATATAATAGTAAAAATCACAGTTTACTAAATCATTAGAAATGTTTCCTCAAAAATGAGATGTAGTTTCTTTGTCATAAAAACAGTGCAAATTTAGGAATTTAAGGCTAACCTTAAGCACATTCAACTGGGAAGACTCCGTCCTTTAAATTTCTATACTTACTTCTGCTAAAAAAAGGAGGTGGGGTGTCGTGACTTCTTTACTTGCATAAAATCAATCCAGGTATTGATTGCTTTTTTGTGATTAGGGTTCGGCGGGGTGGGGTTTTTTTGGGTTGGGTTTTTTTTTGAGGGGGGATGCAGAGGGCGGTGCTTTGGTGGTTTTTAGTTGGGCTTTTTGTTTTTTTTTTAGAGATGCCTTCTTTGAAATTGTGTATTGGGCTCTGTGAAGGAATTAGAGGGTGAACTGATACTGGTTTGTCATCATTCTTGCTTTTTTTTTAAAACGTCCAGGTGCTTCCACAACTATTTAATGGAAAAATGGCTAAAACTTTTGAAAGAGCATTCTAAATTTATTTTTTTTAATTTTAATTTTTATTTTTTATTTTATTGATATAAAGACAAGAAAAAAACCACCAAAAGCCCACAAAGCAAGCTGTCTAGACTTTACAGCCTTTCTGTAGAGCTAATAATAATAATAGATATAATGCAGAACAGTTGCAAAAGCGCATAATGGAATTCCAAAGTTAGTAGAAAAGAAATGTGTTTTTTTCTTTCTTTAGGCAAGAATGAATTAATATCTTCTCAATTTCAGTACTATGATCATATGTTAAATTGCTCATAAAATCTGGAGCTAAAGAAACTGGAATCACTAAAGAGTTTCGCCAGTGGATGGAAGAATGTTTACCTGCTATTTAATTGTAATAACATCCAGTAGCTGCTTTGAGAAACTGGCTGAAATGAAACATAACTATACGGGTTTTATGAACGATCTGTAGTAAAATTGTCTACCAGCTGCTATGGGAGGTAGTTAAAGGCTCATAAAACCATATGGGTGTTGATAGTACTGCTCTTGTCTCTCTGCATTTCATCTTTGGATGTGGCAAATTCTGCATGTGTAGGTAATTGGTAAGAAAATTTCTGTGCAGTATCCTAGAGACCAGTCCCAGCCTACTTTAACTTTGGCAAGAAATAAAATTTGAAGATTAACATAATGTGTATATTATAAAGTTGAGGTAAAAAGAGAACATATTTTAGTTCTCAGTTTATCAATTACTATTGTATTAGAATGCTAATTCATTGGAGAAAAAAAGAAAGTAAAAATTTGGCTAAGCTTCATGTTTAGAAAATCATTCTATTCCAAAATGAAGAGTTCTGTTAAGAAATGAACTATTCTTTCATTATTTCATTGCTTTCTTGTTTTCATGTACTGAAGTTACACATTTATGGATAATTCAGTGCCTAAAATTTCAGAACTAGTCCCTGGTTTGACCATAACAGTGACAAAATCAGCCCATTAACTTGAGGGGTTAGGAAAGTGAAAAATTTTAAAGATGTAGACATTTCTTCAAGAATCATTCTTTTTTGCAGAGTATTCCCAGTGTATAACAAAATGCTTACCAGCTCCTGTTCAAAGTAGTAGGATGCATTTTACACAATTGTAAACATGTTTTATCAGGTAAAAATGTGATGGTATTTAGAATTAGTGCCTCTTGGTAATTTATAAGAACCCCAAACATTTGACATCTCTAATCAAATAATGCTACATCATATCATAGAATCATAGAATGGTTAGAGTTGAAAGGGACCTTAAAGATCATTGAGTTCCAGCCCCCCTGCCATGGGCAGGGACACCTCCCACTAGACCAAGTTGCTCAAAGCCTCATCCAGCCTGGCCTTGGACACTTCCAGGGATGGGGCATCCACAACTTCTCTGGGCAGCCTGCTCCAGTGCCTCACCATCCTTACAGGAAAGAATTTCTTCCTGGTATCTAGTCTAAATCTCCCCTCTTCCAATTTAAAACCATTACCCCTTGTCACTACGCTTCCTGAGAAAGAGTCTTTCTCCAGCTCTCAAACATCAAAACATAGACCATTTGTGTATTTTTTTTCAATATCCTTCAGAATAACATTCCGTTAGCCAATACTGTTTTAGCTTGTAGAGATGACTTTTGTTGCTGAGAAACAAATATGACATTGTGAGAGATGCAACTACCTGGTGAAAAGTTCTTTGAATGGCATAAAATCCCAAGGAGGTGAATCAAAGTCTCAAACTATCCCTCAACACATTCACTCTTCTTATTGTAAAAGCTGTGTTTTAGTGTTTTTAACTGTGTCTCTCAGTGTTGAGAGACAGTATGTAATTTTTCTCTTCGTTCTTAGATTACATCTCAGGTTTATCAAGACAGAATTTTTTTAGCTTTGTTAACAGTGCTCCTTTTTTTGCAAGGAAGGTTGTGTGGAAACCTTTACAAAGTGCTGTGGCATGGAATAATGCTCCTTTCCAGCACAGTAGCTTGAAGGAAGAGAAAATTCTGTGTGATGTATAGAGGCAGATAGAAGAATGAAGAAACCATAACCTGAATTTGGGAAAAGAAATATTCTGAAGCACCTTAATCAGGTTGCTCAAGGCAAAGAGCAAAACCAGTCATGCCTCAAGGCCAAGAGAAACCGCCTTGATGACCAGAGATCATAAAGCATAGTATTCTACAACTCATAAGATGGCTGAAATCAAGGCTGGAAGTAAGGACCTCTGTGCAAGGTCCCACTGAGGTGAAGAGACATCTGTAGATGTTATTGCTCCTGTTATGTTTGACATGATTGCTCGGTCTTTCACATTTAAGAGAAGTATTCAAATTAATTTAACAAAAGTGGTTTTCTAGAATTTCAGAATTTCAGAATGTCTCTTTTTGACCTGATATAAAAATTCCCTCATAGTAGAACATCTAAGCTCTGACCACCTCAAGGTCTAGTCACACCACCTGTCTTTTAAGGTGTTTTGTTTTTTCAGAAGGTCATGGTTTATCAATTATATTCTTTATGATGAGGAAAGAGAAAAGTCTGATTTTCTCCTGCTTTAATGCACAAATACATATTTAACTAAGTTTCTGAAGATGAAGTCAGGTCTGTAACTATGCAATTTTTCTGCACTTTAAAATCAAGTTTGTATTTATAGAGTAGGGTACATTAAAGATGTAGAATCTCAGCAGCTAGTAAGATGAAATCTCAATTTAGTATTTGCATGTGTTTTTCACCTCTTAATCTAACTATGAAAAACCTAGTTGAAGTGTGTGATGAAAATGTTACAACAATGAAGCCATTTAAAACAACATTACTGTAAAAATATGAAATTATTTTGTCACCTACATTAAGGAAATCATAAAGTATTAATTAGTGGGCTACATACATATATACATTTGTATGTAGAGCATATACAAATGTTCAAAATTAGTAATGTCTTTTTTTCTGATACTTGAAAAATTTCGTTTCAGAATTTATGCATGAAGTTCACCTAGACCTTGTGTTTCAGGCATTTGTTATTTTCATAACCCAATTGATAATGAATTTAAAAAGAACATAGACTAAAAGCTGAGTAAAGTGTGCTCCATATTAATGATGGCAGGCTTTTCTTAATTGTACTTAGCTTTTCAGAAGGGGATAAGTGACATAGCTATAGATACGGGCTTCTTAAAAATGTTTTGTGTAAAGTAATTAATTTTCCCTGTTTGACTTTGCAAAATGTCTTTTAAGAAGTCCAGAATTTCTCTTTACAATTCCTTTGTTTTCAAATATAAGTAGACAAACGTATGCGCTTTCTGCATTATCTGTGCAGATACTATGTAAACTGGAAACCCTCACTAAACTTACTTTGTTAAAATTGCAGTCCTTTATCAATTTGACAAATGAAAATAAATCTACAACTCAGGTGTTTAAAGCTTCATAGATCATTAGCTTAACTAAATCATAAGTCTTGAAAATGAACTAATTCTTGTGCATAGTAATTACCTCGAATCCAAATAGGTTTGTCATACCGACTGCATTGTTCTCCTAACCCCATAAAATTGCAAGACATCTTGCAATTGTTCTGTGACTGATTTTTCTTTACAACTTAAATCAGATGTGTTATTTTAAATTATGATGTATGAAACTGAGGGACAAACCTGACATAAAATATTTACCATCTTGGATGTTTGTAAATAATGAAAAAAAATACTGATTTTTAGAATGTAGCCTGGAATCAAGTTAGTGATGACGGTTAGTAGGTCTCCCTGCATAAATGCTGGGGAGAAAAGATATAAAGGAAATTAAGTTTGCCATTCCAGATAGTAATTTCTTTCCTTTGTCATGGCAATTTATAGTAGTATTTGGACTTTGTTTTATTATACAATAATCCCCCTTTTCCCAGTTTCATTAATAATTCTCTCTTTTCAGTTTCCGCACTAGCAAAGGTGTTGGGTATTCTGCTCATTTTGTTGGCAACTGCTTAATAGTTACATCATTGAAGTCAAAAGGCAAAGGTTTCCAGCACTGTGTGAAATATGATTTTCAGCCACGCAAGGTAAGCAAAGTGCTATTAACAAATAAAGAATAACAATGAAAATGTGACAAAGTGATTCTCAAAAGAAATACTAAAATCCCTTTAGTGCCACAGTGTTACAAATAGTTTGTAATTTCCTGTTTATAAATAACTTTTCTGATGGTCATGCAGAGTTTTGTCGGTTACAGGATAGAATCAATTCAGGAAAAATATAATAATTTATAAAGTAATATTTGCTTAAAATCAGCTTGTTTTTAAAAATATGTCTTAATTAGCTTCAGAGAGAGAAGAATTTTCAGTATTTGTAAAATTATTGTTTTTTCTTTTCAAAAGGTCATCATTCTATTTCTAAACATTCTGTACTTGGTAACTTTGGTGCCAACGCCTGGAGTGATTTCACTGGCAATGCTAGAATTTCCTGATCTGTTATTGGGAGATATAAAGCTCTGAACTTTCTTCTGTGTCAGTGATGTTTTGGGTTTTCTCATTTTTCACAGTAATTCTTGATTATTTCTCTAGATCGTATTAGTGTTCATTTCTGCTGTATGCCTGGTGGTCCTAGGAGAACAATGATTCTGCTGTTTTCAATATTTCAGTTAGCTGACTGAAGCATTGACTTTTCTGTACAGCGAGCATTATGTGCTTGTCATTGGTAATAGCCTTGTATATATTTTGCACGTTTCTTTTTTTATGGCCTTAGAATTTTGATATTGAATTTCAGTGCTTGTTTTGTTTTGTGAAACCAGTCTCTTAGGGAGGGAATGCCATTGTTCACTCATCAGCTTTATGATCTACTATTTGTCTCAGTATGTATTTGTGATTCAAAATCTCTGATTCAAATTCTGTCATGTTACTTTGAGGCTATTTGTGATTTTTGAAACACAGTAATGTCTTTTTCTAGCATATTACTCAGGGCTTCTTAAAGCCTTATGACCACATATCTACTGAGTGTATTTAAATGATTCAATTCTGTTTTGCAAATTTTATTTAATTTTGTAGCCAAAAAAGTGTTTTGATGACAGTTCAGTTTTGTTTTAAAGTAGCATGTCTGAGGCTAATGCTAAATGCTTAACCTAGGAACAAATGGAATTGTTGTCTTTTGGATTATGTTATTGATTAACAAGCTTTTGGGACCTAGCTGATCATTTCTTTACTTGTTGATGAAGAAATAATCTTTCATGTTTAATCAAGGTATTCTTTTCATAATATTTGTTATGAATTACTATTTTCTTTGATGTCTTCGATTTTCCCTGGAAAATTTTAGCACTTGGTATTCTTCTTAAAATAGTTAATTCGGAAATGCTAGTACATGTATATCGCATTATATGAATGTCAGTTTCAAATTGTAATCTCCTGAATCATGTCGAAATATAATTTCCATGCCAGTTTTATATTTCTCAAAGATCATGCTTCGTACACTTTGAGTCATATGTCAGATTTAGAAAATATTTGAAATAAATCTCATGGAATATTTTTGCGAGGGAGCTGGGGTTGCTCAGCCTGGAGAAAAGGAGGCTGAGGGGAGACCTTATCACTCTCTGCAACAGGCTGAAAAGTGGTTGTCGTGGAGCAGGGGTCCATCTCTTCTCCCAGATCACAGGCAACAGGACAAGATGAAATGACCTCAAGTTGCACCAAGGGAGATTCAGATTGGATATTAAGAAAAATTTTTACACTGGAAGGGTTATTAAACATTGGAATAGGTGGCCCAGGGAAGTGGTTGAGGCACCATCCTTGGAGGTATTTAAAGGATGAGTTGACATAGTGCTTAATGACATGGTTTAGTGATGCTTTTTATTAGAATTCGGTTGATGGTTGAACTAGGTGATCTTAAAGGTCCCTTCCAACCTAGACAGCTCTATGATTTTGTGATTTTTTTGGTCAAGAACTTGTGTATACATATATGTGAGCAGGTACGTAATGCATAATGGAGAAAAGATAATTTGTCAAATACAATTCCTGGCTCTAACAAGTCAAAACATACTCTGTTTAAGTGTAGATTCATTTCTTGATGTTATTTAGTATGAGATTAGTCCCACTGAGTAAGCATTGAATATGTAGCAATGTATTCAAAAAAGTGTGCCCATTTACAAAGCAGCTTACTGTCCAAGTGTTAATTGAGGTGTGACTTTTGTCACCAGATATACTATTTTCTAGCTGTTTGCTTCCAGACACAGACATTTCAGCAATAGCTTTTACCAGAAACATCATGCTTATTAAACTTCTAAATAATATTTCTTTTAAAAAAATTTGTTGAATCACAGTAAAATTATATATTCAAGCCACGTGGTCAAAAACTTTATGTAGGCAGGTCCGAGAGATACTATATTCATGTGAAGATCTTCCCACTGTTAACTATGTCACATGACAACATTGACAGAATAATATATAATCTTAATATAAACTTTTAAGGCATGTTAAGTGATAAATTTATGTTTTAATTAGGGTATTTTAACATTAGAACAGCAAGTATTTATAAAAATACATGGAAAAATTTGGTCATAATATCCCCAAATAGAAAAAGTGTGGGTGTAGTATAATAGACTGACCTCTTAGAAGAGCTAAATTAGTTTTGGCAGTGTTGTGTGTAATATGCCTACAAGGCTTTTTGGGGACTACAAGCTGAAATTTTTGTTTATTAGTTTATTTATTATTTATTAGTTTGGTTTTTTATACCCATGTATATTTATAGATATCCCTTGACTTCCAACCTCAGCATCAATTTTTGCATAAGTATGAACAGGAGAGCACTTGGTCAAGAGCAGATAGTTTGGATTTGGTTTGTTTATTTATTTATTTTGTGTTTCTAATCCTGAACATCTTTACTAATTGTAGTAGAGACTGAAATAAATTCTTCTTTTTGGAAATACATGGTGCATGATGCCTCATATCTCTGATTGCTCTGTGCTATAGAGTCACAATATAACTTACTCAGCAGTGAGTGATTAAGCTTGGAAGATTTCAGCAGTATAAAAAACTGACAGGCTGCTATCTGAAGTGCCTTTGAGTACTACCTACGGGAGCTCTTGTTATAGCAGAGAGGCATGGCCTTGATGGGTTTTTGAGGAAATGCTATAGACAAGGAGACTGGAGGATGAACTTTGTATTACTGAAAATTGTAGTACTGACTTAGAAATGTATTTTTTTTCTTTGTTTTTAGGGGGGACTTTTTCAACTAAAAGTTGAAGAAAAAATGTGTATGAAATTATTCAGCTTGTTTTGGTTCATTGTGTAGTCGTAAAATCCTGAAATCCATGTTCTCAGTTACAAAGCAGGAGAGAAATCAATAATATGCCTGTATAACATCAGCAAAGAACATTCATATAAACAAGGCATAGATAATAGGAAATTGAGACATATGTATAAAAAAAAAAAGAGAGAAGCTGTAATGTCTGTTTTAAATGAGGTTATTGACGTAATAGAAGACTGTCAGTGGCCACTTTATTCAAATTGTACTTACTGATACAAGTGACAATGGGGTAGGGCTTGCCAATAGAGGGGTGATGCCCTGTCTTAAAGACTTGACCTAATCAGATAAATAGTTTTGTTGTAACGATAAATAAAAGGGTTTCTATGCAATGAAAATCAATAACTAAGCAGGAAAACCATACTATTCAGATTGCTGGCCACATGATAAGGATGGTTCTAGCATCTATCATGAACTAGGAGAGATCAAAGAAAAGAGGAGAAGCAGTTAAAAGATGTTTCATAGTGCTAGTGAAATTGTTTTAATGTAAAGATACAAAAAGCTAAGAGGGAGTATAACATTAGTCCAAAAAATTCAATAGAAAGTTTGAATGCTCCTCGTGGTGTTCTTGAGCACATATTGATAGCAGCGTAGAGACCATTTTAAGTAAGGCAAATTTGTTCCGGAAGTGGAAGCTGTATCAAAATGAAGAATACTTAGGAAAGTATAAGTTATAGCAAATTATATGTACAATAATAAGGCAATTCAGGTGAGGGTTTTTTCCCAGTCCATAGGGGCAATTAGATGACTAAGGCTTAATAGGAGCCCTTGAAGAATATAGTATCATAAGAAAAAAGCTAAATGAATTAATTGCATCATTGTTTACTACAAGATGAGTCAATGGGCATGAGTCAGAGGAAGTGTCTCAAACTGAAATGTCAGTAGAAGAGGTATAGAAATCAATGTAAGAGGTATTAGTTAATTGCCAGGACTTTACAGTAAGCACCCCCAAGTTCCAAAGAAATTTGAATATGGAATTTGCCAAACTTTTAATTGGGGTGTATAATCTAATTTGTCAAACAAATTGGTGATGGAAAATTATACTAATTTTAGAAAAAGGCTTTGCTGTATTTAGAATTCTGTAATATCATGCCTGGTTTCTTAACTGTCGAAATGGGGTAGAAACTAGAAAAATGGAGAGGAAGGATTAGAAAACACGTAAACATATTGGGGACAAAACAATGTGGTATTGCACTAGGTGTGTTGTCCTCCACTTCTGTTGAATTACTTGAAGGATTCTTACTGTGCATAAAAATGGGTTTGCGAACCAGTTGACACATGCTGTGTGGATTCCTTGAGAGCTTTAGGCATTATACTCCTCTGAAAGCCCCGAAATAATTATCCTATCCCGTGATAGAATAATTTATATTTGTTAAAATGCAGAGGTGGAATGATATGAATCAAGTTAGCAAACAGGAATCACAGAAGGACCTTTATCTTCCTGTTGATGAGAATGCATTAAGGACTTAGGTCAGTGGAGTCTGTCATCCTTTATTTTAGGAACTAGCTTTGAAAACCTATGTTATACATTTTATCTAGATTCATACTAGTTACAAATATGACACAAAGAGTAAACTATTTTTTAATACTTCAGTACTTCCCTGGCTAAAAAGAAATTACAGTTCAAGACACAAATTTAGTTAATTCAAATGCAGGAGGCAGAAGAGCAAATATTTTACTGGATAAGTTATGATAACGAGCTTGGATAGACTGTGCGAGGGCACGTGTATACATATGTATTCAAGTAAAGAAAAGCTCAGTGTTTTTTGTGGAGCTTGCCTTGTGGGTCGAAGTAACAGACATAGGTAGTGTTCTGACACAGCAGCAGTGCAAGAGATTCAGAAAAAGTTGCATGGAAGAATTTGAACTAAAAGCAGCTGCTTGTGCGTGACTGTTGGTTAACATGGGGAAAAACAAAGATTATAAAAAGTAGATTATATAATTTTCCTTAAGTTAGACATGGACACCAAAGCTCTCCCGTTGCCTGTTTTAGTTCCTTATAGGCTTTGTGGACAGCATCTCAACAACAGTGATAACTGTTTATATCCAAATGAATGAGTCATCTGTTAAACTTAAGCTACAGAGAGGTACAGTCTTAGAAACTGGTATGTTGTCAGAAATGCTCTTAAAGTGCTGTAAAAGAAAAATCACAGATGGAAGATAAATGGATAAGACTTGTCGCCTATGGTTGTGAGCTGATTTCTGCTACAAAAATATCAGAACTGGAAATATGAGTAAATAGGTATAAAAGGTACAACTTTGAACAGTGGTTTTGCAAAGAACACCTGCTCTTGAGCTGATCATCATCACTTTTGGGAGATTACTGATAAATTAATCTTTGAAGGAAAAAGAATAAGGGAACTTTTTTTCCCAAGAGATATATGCTAGGTGGTGTGGAAGCTTTGGAAAAGATTGTTGATGAAAGGAGGTCTCTAGTTATGCAGTTTGCACTTAGTTTCTGATTAGCATAGTCACCAGTTAAACGTCTCGACTTTGAGTTATAAATATTTTCATAGAATCACTGAATTGTAGAGGTTGGAAGGAACCTTCAGAAATCACCTAGTCCAACCCCCCTCCCAAAGCAGAATTTTGTTGACTTTATGATGGATGTTCTTTTCTGAAATAGAATCTGCTGACAAAATGAGGAACAGCATTTGCTTATTGAGTTGTGGGTTTGTTTTTTGATATTTTTTTGGTGGGGGAGGGAGGGTGTCCTACAAAAAATACTTGTTCATTATTGCTTGGGAAAAAAAATAAAATTAGACTGACCTCATGTGACTTCCAAAAGAGCTGTAGCAGTACGTCTTTAATCTAGTATTACCCAACAAATGTGTTTGCTTGGGTAGGCAAGAAGTGAGATACTCTTACATACTGCTGTATGATTAGTAGGGGTTTTTACCTCCTTCTGTTAAGTTGTAGGTTTTTTAGGGGGGGGGTAGGGAGCATGAAAATATATTTTTAAAGACCTGGAAACAGATGTGGAAAAATATATTCATTCTAATATATATAGATATTATAGTTATGTAATAAAATACAGCTCGAGGAGTACCAAAACAATTATTGTCTAAGTATATTTTGCTGCATGCTTTTTTTACTTTTTTTTTTTTTTCAATTCTGTGCTCATCTGATTTCAAAATCAGCATGTGACAACTTTTTGCTTATATTTTTTCTGATACAGAGAGGCAGATTTTTATATGAGTAGACTCTGTATCTACTTACCCCCGCTCAGGGAGAGAGTCGCCAAGTGATTTGTTAAAATAATGCCCTGAGGGATGGAGAAGTTCTCTGCTTTGAAAAAAAGAGACTTAACGTAAAAACCAAAAGATAATAATTGAAACAGATACCAAAAAAGGGAAGACTAGTAAATTTTAAATTAGTATTTCAAATTATTTAAATATGAAATGGTGTTTTCAGGGTAGATGAGCTGACTTTTTTGTAGAATCAATGGTTGGAAAGGGACATGTTGACACTGTCTAGTTTTCCCCTCTGTTCAAAGAAGGGACACCAGGTTGCTCTGGATGTTGTCCAGTCAGGTTTGGAATATTTCCCAGCAAGGAGACTCCACAGTTTCTCTGAGCAACCTGTGCTAGTGTTTGACCGTCCTTACTCCTTACCTCCTTGCTATCACGCTTCTTAAGTTTGTTTAAATGGAGTTTACTGTATTTCAGTTAGTGCCCATTGTCTCTTGTCCTGTCACTGGATACTAGTGAGAAGTCTCTGGCTCCATCTTCTTTATCCCATGCCCATTAAGTATTTATATGTATAGATAAGATCCCCCTGAGACTTCTTTTTTCCAGGTTAAACAGTCCCGTATCTCAGTCTCTCCTCATGTGTCAGAGGCTTCAATCACTTAATCAATCTTTGTGGCCCTTTCTGGACTTTCTTCATTATGTCTATTTCTACTTGGTCTGTATATATGTTGAAATAGCACAGACACACATTATAGTTAAGCTTGAGATAATTTGCAGATCTTATAGATTAAATATCCATTCCTACTCTTAAATTATTTTAAATGTTTGGTTTTAAAGAAAGCTTAAGGTTTTCTTCAACTTACTCATCGTGGACATAAAAATTCCCATTGAACACATTATTTGAAAGATCACCATAGTTGTACTTGGAAGCAATTTATTGTGATGCTTTCTCAGCTAATTGTATAATGCTTTTTTAATTGTGTGAAAGTTGTTCAAAAATTGATGGGGTGGTAAAGATGAGAGGAAGAAAATCATATGAAGCAATCAGGATAACATCTTAAAGTGGGCTGTAAAATTTGCTGTTGTGAATTTTTTCCTTTCATTTAATAATTTCTGACAGAGCTATGATGAAGAGGCAGACACAGGTGATCTGAATTTTTAGAGGTAAATGCACATAGAACTGGATTTCCCATTAGAAGTCAGTTACGTTTTGTGTTATGTCCTATAGATTTTTAATTTAATTACATTTTCAGGGATGGAAGTGTATTCGACTTTTCAATTGTATGTATATGCATTTTTGGCTCTAATCCCATAAAAGGATACAGGTAGGAACATTTAGGCACAGTTCTACTGACTGGACTTGAAGTTCCGCTAACTTGACTTTTAATTATTCAAGTTTGAAAAGATACATGTTTGTATAACTTTACAAGATGATTGGTCACTTATTTTTAGCGCCATTCATTAACTTTATGTTTTATAGCACAAAAACTGACACTGTATACTGATTTTCCATGTCATTTCAGTGGTACATGATAAGCATTGTACACATCTATAATCGATGGAGAAACAGTGAAATACGATGTTACGTGAATGGTCAGCTGGTATCCTATGGTGACATGGCCTGGCATGTTAACACGAATGATGTAAGTTTTTATTTTTTTCTTTTTTCACAGCTTTTCATTTTAAGGTAAATTGAAGAGGGGGAAAAGTACTATATTTGTTTGCTCTAGATCTTTGCAAATTTTCTATCTTTTTAAACTTTATCTTAATTTATCTTCCTTAGTTATGTGTTTAATAAAATGTAATATTTTTGATTTTATACCTTATGTTTTACTATATTGGGGGGGG
>VXBW01003509.1:449722-485233 GCA_013400375.1 Thinocorus orbignyianus
GAGGCTGGTTGTATTTTGCATGCTATTTTAATGAAATTTTCCGACATTTTGTTTGGAGAGACTGTTATAGGTAATATTTATAAGATGTGATACTATATGGAGAGCACTGACAACAATGGATTTATTCTTAGCTTTTTCCGTAGGAAAATATAGTAGATTTATAGAGTTTACAGGTCTAGCTTGAGAAAAGTCCTTAAGAAAAATTGATTCATTCTGCCAAATGACTATGCATACTGCCACTCTATACAAAAGTACTCATTTTTGTATCATACTAGTATCTGTTTTGGATTCAAGAGGAGATGTTTGTTAATGGTTAAAAGATTTCTATGCTTTTTGGGTTATTGAACATTAAACTTTAAGAAGGTTTTTTAATTGCAGTAGAACTGAGTAGCCTGAACTACGATCAGAGTCATATTGTTTTAAGCACTGTATAAGTATAGTAAGAGATCGTCTCTTCTGTGTGGAGTTTAGAGTTTTAAACTAATAAGATAGAGAGACAAAGTGTACAAGCTAGAAAACAGAAGCATGGAGGATTGTCAAGAGATTTATAGTATTAAGACTGAAGTCTTACATCTATCTCCTAGTAACAAGCATATTTTGGTTTTTGTTATTTGATTTGAGACTACTTAATAGGCAGTTGACCAATATTAAAAATGCTATGCTAAGTATTAAGTTATTAATATTTAATTCATATTCTTAGCAAGTACAAATTAATTGCTACACAATTTCATCCCTGAAATACTGAGCAATTTTCTTGGGTAGTAAACTTTTACAGTGAGATGTCCTGCTTTATTGGCCATCCCAACCACTTGAAAGAGAGTGAGAGACATGTAGTTGCATAGCATTAGGCAGCTCAGAGCAGAGACACAGTAACCTTGCAATCTGCTTGCCCCTTAGACATAAACCAGTCATTTTTATCTGGAGAAGGTTGCATGTATACCTGTAAATACATCTGTATCTGTTAATTGGATTGAGTTCAAAGTAACAGTATATTCTTACAGGAAATGCATCCATTTTCATATTTAGATTCTTTTAATGAAATCTCTATAAGTTTAAAAAAAATTTTTTTTCTTTGTTTTTTTTTTCATAGTGTCTACTTCGGAGGGTTTGAGAGTCTACATCTAGCAGTGCAGAAAATAAGCACTTTTTCTGGCCAAAAGTTTTGGATGGGGAAGGCAGAAAAAATTACTCTTGTGCTTTGCCTTCAGCTAAAGCTGTGCTAAACTTTTCATCAGCTTGCTATGCTTTTGCTATTTCTGATTTATAACATAATTCTCAGTTGTTTCTGACTGCCTGAATAGGATAAGGAAGCTCTTTTGTACTTAAGGAAATTAACTGTCTTTTGCTAAATTCTAGAGGCAAAGTTGGATTTGAAAGAGAGAGTTTAAATATTACATGTTAATTAAAATAGGATGACTCTGCTTGCAAAAGCTTCTGATTATCATTCTTTGTTTTCTTGGTTGGCATTTCTGCTTACAATAAAAGGCAAGCCATTCAGGTTTTGCAGAGCATGGTTTCTCCTTTGCAATATAAGCATTTTTGTGATAGGTGAGAATGTGATGATTGAAAAGCCAACTGAAGTCTCAGAGGATCTGGGCCAAGTTTCTAGTTATGTGGTGCTGCGATCTGTAATCCTTAATCATAAGTGCTTAGCAGGAAGAGCTGTCCTTCTGGACAAGCTTGAGAGTTGGGCTAATGCAAATCATATGAAGTTCAAACAAGCCAAGTGCAGAGTCCTACACCTGGGATGTGGCAATCCCAGGCACAAATACAGGTTGGGCAGAGAATGGCTGGAGAGCAGCCCTGAGGAGAAGGACTTGGGAGTGCTTGTGGATGAGAAGCTCAACATGAGCCAGCAGTGCGCGCTGCCAGCTTGGAAAGCCAACTGTATCTTGGGTTGCATCAAAAGAAGTGTGAGCAGCAGGTCACGGGAGGTGATTCTCCCTATCTGCTCTGTGCTTGTGAGACCCCCCCTGGAGTGCTATGTCCAGCTGTGGAGTCCTCAACATAGAAAGAACATGGAACTGTTGGAACAGGTCCAGTGGAGGGCCACCAAGATGATTAGAGGGATGNCTCCCTATCTGCTCTGTGCTTGTGAGACCCCACCTGGAGTGCTATGTCCAGCTGTGGAGTCCTCCTCCCTGTGGAGGGAAGGCTTCAGGGAGACCTTATAACAATCTTTTGGTATCTGAAGGGAGCCTACAGGAGAGCTGGAGAGGGACTCTTTGTCAGGAAGATAGGAAAAGGAGTAACAGTTTTAAATTGGAAGAGGGGCGATTTAGATTATATGTTAGGAAGAAATTCTTTCCTGTGAGGATGGTGAGGCACTGGAGCAGGTTGCCCAGAGAAGTTGTGGATGCCCCATCCCTGGAAGTGTTGAAGGCCAGGCTGGATGGGGCTTTGAGCAACCTGCTCTAGTGGGAGGTGTCCCTGCCCATGGCAGGGGGGTTGGAACTCAATGATCTTGAAGGTCCCTTCCTGCTTTAACCGTTCTATGATTCTATTCATGTTTTCTTCACAGTATTCCTTTTTACTTTCCCATGTAACAGAAGTACAATGTTTTCTTCAGGTGATATTGGTTTACTGAGCTTTAGATGTTTTGATGTAAGTCTTTTAAGTTCCTGCCAAAGTTTTACTTTGTCTGCTGGAGAACAGACTAAGTTAAGAAAAACAGCAGTTGTCATTCTCTCTATTTTTTAATAACAATAATCTGTTATATCAGGACTAGGAAATAGAATAGAAATTAGGAGAAATTCAAGAAAGCTGTATGAATGCAACAGTGTGTAAAAGGCATAAAAAGGGAAATAGCTGAGAGTTTATGCAGGCTCTTCAGCACTATTACGCATTAACAAGTAAGTGATGCTTTTGTTTTAACTGTAATTGAACTGTCTTGTGTCATAAAAAGGTTGAATCGTTAAAAGTATTCCCTTGAAAAGTCTTGAGCAATTACCCAGGCATTTAAGTGCTGCCTTTATATCCTTCTATTTAGGTATAACTTTAGTCTCCTGCAAGATGACAAGAAAATACCTTACCATGTTAGTCTTGAGGGAAAACAAAAAACTCTGCAAGGCAGCCAGTTAGTCTTCTTTCTTTACAATATATATTGTGCATAACTATTTATATAGACTATACTGACCAATTTAACAGTAAAGGTGGTGAAAAGTGAGAAAGAGACAGGAGTTGCATATTGTTGACTAAATGCATCTTATTCTTTTCAGTCTTTTTTTATACAAGAACATTGTAAGATGCTTGAGATGTAGTATTTAAAGCGCTATATATAATGAAGACAAGATTTTTCAGTTGCTTACTGTGTCAAAGCTACCACTGTAGCTTTATGATTAAATATTTTTTAGGTTAATAAAACATTCATTAGATTTGCATTATTGAATTTAAGATTAATGGAGTGAATTTAACTTTTTCTTTTTAAGCATGGGTTTGTCTTGGATAGAGACTGTGAATTTATTTTATTTTATTTTTTCCCTAGTTGATCTTGCATTACAATTCTTTTACATTTTTATGATGTGATTTTCAGTGTCTGACATTTACCTCTATCCAAAGAACTGAAGAACATCTCAGTCTACAATTTTCATATGTACCCTGGAAGACACTGAAGTAAAGATGCAGATGACAGAAAGAATGAAAGTTTTTAAAAAGGCTTTTTTTTTTCCTTTTTCAATTCTTTTTTTCTTGTATTTTTACTAATTCATTCTTATTTATTCTTAGCCATGAAGTCATTGGGTTGTCAACTGTTCCTGTGTTATGGGCGGCAAGATGCAGGACATTATATTAAACAGTCTTTAAGGTTTCACATCCATATTCTTTACAAGTGTCTGTTATCTTAATAGCCATGTTTTCATCTAGAGATTTGCAAAACGTTTAAATTACTCAAACCTTTGTCAAGATTTTTCATTTTATTGAGGGGACCTCCATGTATTAAAAATGTTGCACAGTGTTCAGCCTGAGTGCTAAAGGGAAGATATGAGTGTGGATGAAAAAGGGGAAGACAACGTAAACTTCTTCGTATAGCTGTTTCCATTGTGAATGCTGCTGATACACTGTTTCTGTAGATCCATTTTTGGTTCCAGCTTCGTTATTACTATTTAATGAGATATAAAAACCATAACAATGCTTTGATTCATTGTGTTAGGGCACTACACAAGATACAGTAGCTAGTGGTAAATAACTCATTTAGTTTTGTAGTCCAAAGAGTAAATATATCTAGAGATTATGACAAAAAGATGAAGTGAAATTCATGAAAGACTGTAACATAGTCAAATGTGTGCAATATTTACCTGGTCAGTAGTCAATTTTGATGTAGGTTTTTTTCAGAATTTTTTTTTCTTTTTCTCCAAAATAATTATAAAAAATATTAGAAAATCCAAGGGAAAAAAATATTAGAAGAGATATTTGGTCAAGAGAAGAATAAATCAGAGAGAAAATCCTGAATACTTCTTATCTCACCTTATTGCAAAATTGAGCTCCAGATCTTTGACTTCCTCGTAACTTTTTAGATAGAGTCCCCTTTTTCTTGTTAATAGCTTATCCACCTCTATCAGTTGCTGTAGCGGTTCACCGTATTTGATTCCATTCTCCAGACTGACAAAAGTTGTTCTTAGGGTAAAACTCAGCAGCCAAGCAAGATGAAAAAGCAGGTTTCATAGTGCAGATTCTGCTGGTTTGCTGGTTCAGCTCAAAAAGTGAGGCCTGATTCTTGTTTCCATTAAATAAAGTATATGTGACTCAAGGAAACTGAGAGAGTAGCCTTGCAAAGATCCTTGTCCTTCCTGTTGTTGTCCTCTTGTGCTGTGTCGTTTTCCATTTCCCCAGATCTTTATTCTAGACAGTTAGGTTCTAAATGTTGTTTTGTCTGAAAGCCTTTTTTGTTGGAAGAACCAGAAGAACTGATTCTTGCAAAATAAATTCAATTGGGAAGGGAAAAGAAAGGTACCACAAAAACCCATTTCAAATCTGAAATAATAGGTAACAGACAGATGGAGGACTGCAGAAGGTCTTTGTGCAAAGGGATAGTTGTTGGAAGGAGGAATGGAAAATAACAAGTCTTGTAATTGTGGAAGAAGAGTTTAAGGTCAAACCAAACCTTTATACACTGTGGTCTTAAAGAAAGACTGCACCAATTGCAAACTAGAAAAATTCTTATTTTTTGCTAGAAATGTTTAGCTCTGTTGGCACAAGAGAAAGTAAATTGCCTTTCAGTGCATGCTCTTGTGTGTTAGCGGTGGGAGTTTTGTTTATAAATCAAGGAACTTCAAGCTTTCATATTTTCTTGAAGGCAGGAGAGAAGGTTATTTGGTACTTGAATGTACTATTCTTATTTTCTCTGTTGTATGTCAAACAATACAAAAAATCCTAGCAGCCAGTCATAACAGCATTGTAAATACTGACCTGTAAAACAATTAATGCTATGCTAATTAAATGAGGTTGTTCACTACAGGGAATCAGGTAGTGAAATAAAATATGATTGATATATTTTTTTAATTACAGTTTCCCTTTATTTTTTGGTTTCAGTAGCTGTACATGAATATTTCATTGTACAGTTTGTATGACTAAACTTCATTAACATTGCCTCTTTCTGATGCAGAGCTATGATAAATGTTTTCTTGGCTCTTCGGAGACTGCTGATGCTAATAGAGTGTTCTGTGGCCAGCTTGGAGCAGTGTATGTATTCACTGAAGCACTCAACCCAGCACAGATTTTTGCAATACATCAGTTAGGACCTGGATATAAGGTAATAATGGAATTTTTAAAATGTAAAGCTGGAAAAAGAAAATAATTGTTCAATATTGCTGGAAGATATGTATACATGTAGATATTCCTCTTAACATAATGTAGAGCTATGTGATTTGTTTTCAACAAAAAAAGAATATTTCTTCAAGTATCCTAACTAAGCTTAATTTCCACCAATTTTTTGAAAGATGCAAGTTTTTCCTTTACAGTATAGCTGAAACACGATTTTATGTAAAATTTATGACTTCAGGTCAAAATTAGATTAGAGCAAATTTGTATTTGGTGTACTGAACACCAGGGGAATAACTTGCTTCTCTACTGTTTGTGTTTCAAACCTGAGTTATGACATTAACATTCAACAAGGCATAATAAAAAATTCTGTTCCAATGCATGGTTTCAAACAATTCTGCTGAAGTGAAGTTGAGCTTTTTACTCATGCTTTACCAGTGATATTTAGGGGGACAGTTTGGACAAATTAATGGTACATGCGTAAACTTGGATGTCTAGTATGAACAATCACTTGTGTCTTGAAATGGCTGTGTATAGTATTATTTCATGAAAAATGACACAGATACTTTGCAGATGTCTGCAGAAAGCACCTAGTGGAGAAGGCTTGAAAATTAGTCTAACTCCATCTGAACACTGTTGAATTTCTGCCATCAATTATTCCCAAATTTTCTGAGTTGTGAAATTTGCCATATCATCTGAAGTAGGTGTTCAGCTTTTTAGTTTATATCATGTACTCAGAAAACAAAAACTTTAAAAGTAACAAGTAAAAATCAACATTTAGATTCTAATAATGCTGATTTGGTGTACTGAAAATCATTGCTCTAAATTATTTGATGACAGCTTACACCCTAATGGAAGTGACAGTTGAAAATATCTTTTATGATATGTATGTAGTGTGAATAGCTAAATACATG
The DNA here is from genome assembly GCA_013400375.1 of Thinocorus orbignyianus. Classification (NCBI taxonomy): domain Eukaryota; kingdom Metazoa; phylum Chordata; class Aves; order Ciconiiformes; family Thinocoridae; genus Thinocorus; species Thinocorus orbignyianus. Next base: position 456,391 of record VXBW01003509.1, read on the forward strand.
TCAAGTTTACTTGGAGAAGAGGAACTACATTGCATATGGTTGATGGTTAAAACCCTCTTTGAAACTAAAAATACTCGGTCATTCAAGAGATGTGTATCACCTGTTCAAACAAGGAGTACTTTATTCCATACTTAATACTATACGTTGTTTGAACAAATATTTCTGCAAATGTTTTTTGATCATACAAAAAGAAGTAATGTAACTTTATGCTTATTAATAATAAATGTAGTAAATCTTTATGAATTTATTAAGTTCCTGGATTTGCAGGAGCATAATGAATTCCCATATTAAATAGGAATAGCACATTCATTAGTTTCAAGAAGTGAAAATTATTATGTAATACCTTGTGAGTGTTGAAGGGTCTCAAAAGACATACACACTTTCATGCTTGTCGTGGTTTGGGCTGGGCTGGCCACTAAATGAATGACAGATGCTCTCTTGACAACGTTTCCAGTAGTTACTGCACTAACCTTGTTGCATACGGAGATATCAAATTGCCTTGCTTGAGTCATAGTTTTCCCTTAAACTGTGTACCTTCACATATGTTGCTTCTTACTGATTTTTGTAAAATGTCTGTTAGATGACATTTAATACTTCAGGGATATTTTTCTTTACTATATCAAGTTTTTAGGTTTAGGTCCTGTTCCCAGAACAATTAATAATTCCTTCCTCTGAAGTAGTTTCCTTCCTTGTCTAAGAGGCTGAAAGGATATTTTACTTAAAGCAGGTAAAAAGAACAGGACCTTAGAAATAACACAGTTCGTTTCCTCAACTTCCTTATTTAGAAAAAAAAGAAAAGAACGAAAAAAACAGAACCCTTTTTTCTCACCTTTTTCCAACCTGAGATCTACCCACAACCTGTAAAAGGAAGCTTGTTCTGTAATTGAGATCTCTATTATGGCTTTCACTCAGAGCTTGCCTCTCTCATGTCTACAGTTTATTTCTGTAAATTCATTCAGATTCTGTGTGGCTGCAAAGGTTCATCAGTTTGCAACACTTCAGTATGGTATTTTGTAGTCCAAGGGAGCCTCAGTTGACATGTAGCTCGAATTGCTGGATAGCAGAGATCACATTCTTGCTCTTACCTGACTTGCTGATAAAAACTGACTTTTCAGAAACTTCTCCTAAGTAGTTCAGTGTGTATCCTGTTCATTCTCAATGCTGGTGCTGTCAAATAACTGGGAGAATCAACTGTTCAGCTTTTGCAGAAGAGCAACTATTCTAGATGCATTGTGAGCTCTGATTGTGCCAAAGCTTTTCTCTCAAAGAGAGAATATCTTCATATAGGTATTTTTTTTCTCTCTTATGACTGTCTGTGGTAGTTCCTTTGATTTACAATTCCCACTTTGTAGCGTTACTGTGTACTTAATATAGAAGAATTCTTACTTCCACTACCTGCCCTGTTCATAAGAGACTATGATTTTGCCTGTCTCTACCCTCACAACTGCTCATAATGTTCCTAGTCTACAATAATTGCCATTAAAACCTCTGGAATACAGAGAAATCAGCATACTTTATCAACATACCAGAGCTCAGGATGGTGCAGTAGGCACACATCTGTGAATATATGTAGAATGCAGTGTTGCAAACAGCACCAAAGCCACAAAGTTCAGGAAAAGGCAGATCTTGGTCTACAAAGAATAGTGTTTCTGTTGCACCTTCACTCACCCGTTTTCTGTGAAGCAGGTAGAAGCAATGGATTTTAGGATTAACTAGACAATTCATTAAAATAATCTTTCTTTATTTGGTATATATAATTTGTATATAATTATATATATATAATATTTATATTATTTGTTTCACATTACATACTTACTACAAAGTTGTAACTTCGAAGCAGTTCATAATACTGATATGCTGGTCTTGTTCACCATGTCCTTCTTGATGCATTTAGTTGTAACCAGCATGCCTTAATATAACAAAACATTTATTAAACAAATAGTTTACTTTGAAATATTAAATTTTCACTTGTAATGAAAGACCTATTATTTTTAACAAAAAATGTTAAATTTTTTTGTGTGAGTAGCAATATTAAAAAACTGCCACACTTGGTAACTATTGCCTAGAAATGACACCGAATCAAACATTTAATAGGGGAAGAGAGGAAGATGTACTGGCAGTAGAACTATGCAGTTTGCCTCTTCCTCATTAAGTCTTCTCAAATTCATCCATAAAGTATCTTGAAATTTTTAATTTTATTTAGTGGAAACGTAGTAGGATTCAATTTCCAGGTTTTATCTGTAATAAAGCATGCTTGCTTCGAGTCTTGCGGATGCTGAACAGGACTTTTGCCTGCTACGTTGATACTTTATGTTACCGAAATTTCCTGAATGAAAAAGGAAATGAGAGCAGCATCTTTGCTCTCACTGTGCTTTTTCTGCTACCTGTCATTGTTACCAGGCAGCCAAGAAGAGAGAGAACTGTGTCTCAGCTGGGATCCTGAGGGGCTGATAAACACTGAATAGAGGGTTGAGGAAGGTAAAGTGGGAGGAAGAGATGCATCTGATAGCAGTGTTCGGTGCTGTTTATAAAGGGATATTTCAACAAAGCCCTTTTCTAATAGTCCTGTCAAATCTGTGTCACTGCTCTTAACCCTCCCATATGCATTTCAAAATGAGTTATCAGATTGTTCCATATGTTGCCGCATCTGATTTGCTCTTGATCGGTGCTGCAGTATCAATCTTTTTGTCGTGTGTGAAGGTTGGAGTAAAAATGTGTTAATGCATGCATATACAAACACCCACAAAATACTCTTGAAATTTCACATTTGCTTAACCCAATTATACAGTATATGATAATATTATATGTATGGTCACTGAAATTAAAATAGCAAAATGAGGGAAATAGTAGATCAAATAGCAAGCACTCTTGCTGCTAAAGGAAAGGGAAAGTTGCTGGTGTTAAATGAGTCGTGCTGACCAAGCACAGCTTTCTCTGGAGAAGACATGGCTGGAGTAATTCTCAACTCTCTGCTCCTTCTCCTATTCCTATAGGAGCAACAACTATTCTTCTTTATGGATCCTGTATATATATGTATATATAGAATATGTTAAATCTAAGGCTCTTTTTTGCCATCTTTATGCCCTCACACTGGTTGTACTAGATCTCAAAGTTGCATTCCTTCAGTGACCAGAGACTAACCGTTTTAAATTTGAGCTTATACACTTGACAGCCTCTGCTATCCTCCTGTGGTTATAATTTCCCAATTCCCCAGTAGAATATAGGTCTAGCTATGTCTTTTCTCTTTCCGTAGATCAATGTGAGTAATAAAGGATTATCTTATATTAGCCTTTCTTTCCATTTTGTTATGATAATCCTTTTCGGTAGGAGACTAGCATTTCCAACTTATGATCACTTTTGTCAGGCTTTGATGGCAGAAAGTCCCTCTAATTCTCATTTTTCTCAAAAAAAAAAAAAAAAAAAAAAGGCAGTATTGTATTGATTTACGACTTGTTTGTGCTCAACTTTCAAACAACAGTCTGCTAAATTCTTGAGGCATAGTAAACACTGAAAACCATTAAGTTTGAATAATGCGGAAATTTGTTTATATAACTGAGTTTAAATAAACTTGCTCGGTTTAGAAAGTTGCAAAATTTCATGGCAATGAAATACAAATTTTGTGTTAAAAAACTTTGATAAAGTTGTTTTCATTTTTCATAACAGCAAAGTTATGAAGAACTATGTAAAGGTAATACATTCTGAGCTTTGGGATCTGACAAAGGTTAGAGGCATGAAAAATTTTCTGGGTAAGAAGTGTTTTAATATGGTAAACCATCAAAATATAGTACATGCAGAATGCAGATAACTTTGGAAATCAGTGAAATCACTAAATTATTTCTGTCTCTGCCAGAAAGTGCAGAGATTTATCTGTATAGTTAAAAATGGCCTCTGGGGAGAAATACATCATTGCTTTCCTCAGGACAAATCTGTAATCTGTAGCAGTCATTTCCTGATAAGAGAGATGTAGCCAACCATATCAACAGAGAGCCAACTCTCAAGCTCTAAATGTAATACATAAGGTTTTTCTACTTCAGTAAGTAGTGTGACACAGAAGGAACACATTTTTAGATTAAAATGTTTGGTGCTGAGGGCTCAATACCTACAGTGTGCGTATTTTGGGTTTTTTACTTCAGATTGATCATAATCTGATCTTTTGGGCTGAATGACTCCCACCAGTTGGAGGACGTTTTGGTTTCAGCCAGAAGAAAGTCTCTTTTGTTCTGAACAGCTTTGCAGTATGGACAGAGCAGTAAGTGGAGATCACTGTGTTTCCCTGCAAAATGGGCTCGTAACCCAAGTCTAAATCACAGAATTATAGAATGGTTCAGTTTGTTGGAAGGGACCTTTGGAGGTCATCTGGTCCAAGTCTTTGGTCAGGCAGGGCCAGCTAGAACCGGTTGCCCATGACCAGCTTTTGAATATCAACCTTTTGTCCAGACAGATTTGAGTATCTCTGGTGGTGGAGATTCTACCACCTTGCTGGGCAACCTGTGTTAATGCTCGGGCACCCTCATAGTGGAAAAGCGTTTCCTGATGTCCAGAAGGAACCTCCTGTGCTTCATCTTGCACCCATTGCTGCTGCACCTGTCACTGGGCACCACTGAGAAGAGCTTGACTTCATCTTCTTTGCACCTTCCCTTCATTATACATCGTGGTCCCCCCTGAGGCTTCTTTCCTGAAGGCTGAGCAGTCCCAGCTCTCTCAGCCTTCCCTCATAGAAGAGATGTTCAGTCGCTTCATGATTTTAGTGGCTTTTCATTGGCCTCTCTCTATTAAGTTCATGGCTCTCTTGTCCTGGGGAGCTCAGAACTCCAGGCATGGCCTCACCAAAGCTGAGCAGAGGGGAAGGATCGCCTTCCTCAGCCTGCTGGCAACACTCCTCCTGGTGCAGCCCAGGACAACATTATCCTTCTTTGCCAAACGTAGATTAAACCGCTGGCTTCCTATTCACTAACTTTTATCCTTCTCTGTTATGGTAGCTGCATCTCATAGATTTTTCAGCCTGGCATCGTGGCCTCCCTCCTGCTTGATATCACCAAGCATGGGACAGGGCTGACTGACAGATCTGCTCCAAGGGTTCTCCAGAAGCTGCAGTCAAGTGCCCGGTCTATTCAGGCTACATCAATCTTACGACCCACATACAAATGGATGCTTGTAACAAGCCCTTATAATGTCATGTGTCAGTCACTTGAGCAGATGCACGTTGCCATCACTTGGCTGTAAGCAAGAGAATTTTGTCAGAGTTTCCAGCAGCCTCAAGAGGTCTGCAAAAGCTGGATGTGTGTATTATGGGTTTATGTAATCAGTAGGAATCTATGATTTGTTTGGAAAGAGCAGCTGATAGCCTGTATTTTAAGTCTTCTAAGCTGGATAACCAAAACCCTGGGGATGGTACTTTCAACAGTTTCATGATATATGACTTCTTACTGTGTGGGAGGAGGGAGGGAAAGATTTGGAAGGACCAGAGGGATAAAGAGTATTGTAATGGCTATATGCAGTGAAAATAAATAAAATTATTCATAATTAACCTCAGCAATAAATTATTTTAAACTGAGTAAAGAAGAAAAAGAAGAGAGTAAAAAGAAATATAACCTGTTTTATATGTTGCATTTATTAAGTGGTGGTCATTTCTAATAAATTTGCTTTGCTTGTGTTAGTACAACACTGTGTTACTACTAGTTGTCTTTTTGCCACTGTCAAATGATTGTTACATGCAAAAGTAGTTATGTGCCAAGTAAATCTGACAACACTTTGCAGAAAGGCAGAAATCTATCTTCTTGGGCTTGATTGATTTGTCAGTGTTGCCAGAAAACCTAGTCTTAGATCAGATATGAATCATGATGTATGTTTAAGAATAACACAGTTTTTCAGTCTTCCTTTGTAAAAGCTTTGAGTTTGAGACTCATTAATTTGAAAAATGACATTTATATTTTTATTTGAAATATTTTTAGTGCAAGTAGCTTGTTTATATATACTTCTGACTGTTAATGAAGTGTGGTTTTTAATGTTTAAAAATAACTATGCCTTTAATCGAAATGGTATAGGAGTGAGTTTATATGAACTAAAATAAAAGGCATTTAATTTGTTCTTTATTTTTAATGTGTTGTGTGCTCGGTTTTTTTATTTTAACATATTTATAACTGTTTAATGTGACAATCGTGACATCTCTTCCAGATAGTTACTTCTGAAACTTGTTAATGCTGATGCTGAGAGAGAAGTAATCTTGTGTGAAATACCAAACTTTATATTGACATTTTGATAGGGCGTAGAGTGCATAAATAAAAAAGTCTCATTGTTCAATTGCATTAAACTACTAGAAAATTAAAGCAAAGTGTAGCAGTTTCCATCTCCCTCTCAAGTCCAATGTATTTTATGGACATTTTGTGACAATGATTTTGTCTAAAATATTTACTTTGTAAACTTGCGTTGCCTTTTTTTTTTCAGAGCACATTCAAATTTAAATCTGAAAGTGACATTCATCTTGCTGAGCACCATAAACAAGTGCTGTATGATGGGAAACTTGCAAGTAGCATTGCTTTTACTTACAATGCGAAGGCTACTGATGCTCAGCTATGCCTTGAATCCTCACCAAAGGAAAATCCTTCAATTTTTGTACACTCCCCCCATGCTCTTATGCTTCAGGTTTGTGCTACTAAATTGATCTTTTGTGATTATTGTTAGCTCAACATCGTCTGGATAATAGGAAGATTTGTGTGCTAGTGTACAAAGAAATAGGTAACACAAAATAAAAATCACCTGAACTGTTCTTTCTTTACTCTCTTTCTAGAGTGCAAAAAGGATTAGTTCTTCACTAAGAAGTATATATTTCAGACCATAAGGCACAGTTTCTCACGACGTTTAAGTTCTCTTTAACGTTTGCCTTTGAGCCTAATGATTATACTTGAAACTTAAGTAATGAAAAGATGTTAAGACAAGTCTGATTTAGTTTGCAATCAACTTAGGAATACCTTAACACTGAAATATGTTTGTAACTGTTCTTTAAAATTGAGATTAACTGAGTTTTTTTCATTTATTTATTTATATATTTTATTCGTTCAGGATGTGAAAGCGATCGTAACCCACTCCATTCACAGCGCAATTCATTCCATTGGAGGGATTCAAGTTCTTTTTCCTCTCTTTGCCCAGTTAGACAATCGACAGCTGCACGACAGTCAGGTGGAAACAACAGTTTGGTAAGCAAGCAAGATAAAAACTAAATTAAGCTAGTGGTATTTCTGTTTCTGTTGTGGGAATGTTTCATTTGTTTTCTGTTGTCAATGGTCTGACTTATATTTTACCCTTGTTTCTTTGAAAATAATGCTATTTTTAAAAAAAACATTTTATTGTTTTAGTAGTAGAGATCTGTAAATTGTATTAATCTGATAAGATTCCAGATGGAACTGGCATAAAATTGAGTTAAATAATGAATTCAAATGACTCTAGATTCTTCAAGGATAGTTTTGTGGCATTTTTTGCGACTTCTAAAAGAAACCAGTGTACTTTTTCTTGACAGTGCAATGGTGTTTACTTTCTCAAAGTCTGTGTCATTTAATAACATTCAAAATTAAGGAGAGATACATGGTCATACTTGACCCTTGAATAGTTGTGCTGCCTTGTTTTAGTGTGTTCCTAGAAGGTGGGAAGTATAAATAGCTTGATACCCCACTGTGAGTGACCTAGGTTTCCAAACTACTTTTCAGAGTCCTCCTCCCCTCCTTCTCTCCTGTACATATTAAAATCTGTTTAAGTTCAAGTTTCTCACTTTTTTGTTTAATTATTTTTTGTAACATTATAAGGGCTTTGTTAACAGGACTATGAAGGAACACCTTCCTTTGGGGTTGGAACTTGATGATCTTTAAGGTCCCTTCCAACTCTAACCATTCTATGATTCTATGATCTTGGCCACTAATAATTTTAAGTTTTTCTAAATAAATAGACTCACTGTAAATGACATTTTAAATGATAAAATGGGGCAATATGAAGGTAGCAACTTTGTGGTTTAATGGTATTCTTTGTAAATGTTCTTTATGCCTGTAATGTGTTATATTCCTGTATGCCTTATTTACATCTTCCATGAGGCCAAGTATTGAGAAAACCTACAATTCTACTTTTAAAGCACTGTATAGATTCTTATGCTTGCATTCACTGAAATTAAAAGAAAGGAAACTAAGATAACATATTAAATAAGTTTTCTTAGACTAAGTGATGCACCTACTATTTGGGAGAGTGGTCCCTCAGATTGAATGCCAAGACTGCTACTTTTCATCCTGTTTTTCAGTACTCTGGTTAGACTAGAAAATCATGCAATTTGGGTGAATAAGGTGTTTATATAATAAAAAGAAATATAGAGCTCTTTTTCTGTTATGATACTGTTGTTGTTGCCTTAGATTGTACTATATGGGAAAGATGATAGGAAGAACTTGCTTTCTTCACTTGCAGTCTCTTGTGTGTGTCTTTGACTTCATTTGGGTCTGCTGAGTGCTGACGTACAGATTGATTCTGACAAGGTATTGAATGTGCAGCCTTTGGCACTAACCCAATTCAATCACAGAATAAATAACAAGTGTTAGTTCAGATGAGATTGTTGCCTTGGACTGTACCATATTGGGAAAATACTTAAAAGTGGAAGGAACTGTAGCTGTTTGTTTAAATAGATGAAATCACTCCAAGAATTCTTTTATATACTTTTTCAAGAAGTTGCTAACTGGATTTATGACACTATACAATAAAAATTAAAAATGCTTCTACTGTTTATCGTACTAAATAAATGCAGTGCCTAGACCCACATTAACTTTCCTAAAGGTGATATATATGCCCACCTAAAATTTGTAGTGAAGTAAACGTAGGCATCTTTTCAGTCGGTTTTATCACTGACATTATTTTCACACTTTAATATAGGTTACAGAGTATATCATCCATGTATTGTGAGTAAGTCAGTGAAATGGAAACACTGGTGAGGAGAGCAACAATAATATTTCAGTATTAATATTCAAAAGTTCCTCACCTTTTCCTATAAATGTTTTCTATGTTTTGCTTTGATCAATTAGTATCTTGTACTCAGATTTTTTTAGTATTTTTTTATATTCAGATGATGACCTTTTGGGTTCCTGTCTGTATCTAATAACGCTGCTGCATCTACTTTTTCATAGATTAATAGTTTAGTAGGAAATCAGCAGTTTTCCTGTCAGTTTCCATAGACAGGAAATAGAACAACTTGACAGGAAATACAGTTTGATGTCTTGATTTTTATATTAGTATAATGTGAAAAATCTGTGAGTTTCCAATAATTCTTAAGAACATGATTTGTTTAATTGAATGCATCTATAAGATCATGGTAAAAAATAAGATGAACGCCAAGTCGTTTCCCGTCTATCTTACCTGTTCTCTCCTACTGTCTTTCAGTAATTTTCTTGTTTGCCACAGCTGACCCAGGCATTTAAACTTGAGAGACAGTATGAAAGACATCCTTTCCAAGGTCATTGCCTTTACCTGTGCTCCTGTGATGGAAAACCAAGGTTGTAGGCCATTGCTGCGTCCACTCTATGATTTAGAGTTTGCAGAGTTGGGTACTGATAAACCTCCCAAACTGTGGTACCTCTTCCAGAAGATCCAGGAGCTATTAAGGATGGCTAACTTATGACTGGATTCTATAACCCAAGATGTTACGCTCTCTGGTTAACCCGCATGACACCTATTCATCTGTGTTGTGTTCAGTGACATCAGTTTGGATGAAAGATGTTTAGTAGTCTTCTGTTACTGACATCATCATATGTTATGAGAAGATGAGTAGTTTTTCCTTTCTCTCCAGCGAACTTACAGAAAGAAAAACATAGTTAAACTGGAAGCTAAGGAAGCACTTTACAGAGCTGCCATATCTGTAGATCATGGAAGCTTCCCCTCTATCCCCACTGTCTATCCAGGTCCCTTCTGCCCTGAGTTTACCTCCAGCCTGGTTAGGGGAATGCTTCTTGGCTTTGCAGCACAAAGACTTTAGTGGCCATGACTGCGTAAATATGAATGATTGAGTATAAGTAATAAGTAACGTAGCAGCAGAGCAATTGAACGCATTAAACATGCACAAGTGTTTAATTTCAGCCTTTAACAGTGAATATACCTTGATGAAAATCCCTTTTTGTATTCCCAATCTGTATTATAAGTGCACTCAAAACAGTTTCTGAAATCCTTTGTTCAGTTTTGTGTTTTGATTTTCTTTCTGAAGGAATGAAGTGAGCAAGTGGAGATCACCTCTCATTTTCTGTGAATCAAAATATATTGCTAATGCTTCTCCCCGAGAAGTCCATACTATGAAGCATTTAGTAAATATTCTGAAGTAATGAATTACTCAATGAATCTGCCAGCCTCATTCAAAACTGTGAGATGCAATGGGCAACCAGCAGACAAAGATTATGTAATGCTAATTATTATTAATATATTATAATAATAATAACTACTACTACTATTTATTTTAATACAGTTAGTATCGCATTTTGAACTGAAATTAAGCAAGTACCTTAGGATTATTTTTGTTTAAAACCAAAACATTAATTATTGGTGTGTGATTCTACTTAATACCACTTTATCTGTTTCTGCTAAGATTTATTTTCTAAAGTTATCGTATGAACAGTCTGTTATGGGGTTAATTATACCATCCTCTGTCCTGTTTAGGAGAAGCTGAGAATACAAATGGAATTAGTTTAATAAAGGATACTTCCCAAAGATAGTCAGACAGAACAAATACCTGCATCATTCTTTTATGTAGCTTCTTCAAGTTAAATTATCTGTCATTAATCAAGATACTTAGATCTTTATATCTGTATGCCTACTTAATTAAAGATGCCTTTTGTAGGGCACAATCCAGATAGCTGTGTAATACACAATCCAAGGTGAAACATGAAGTAATTAAGATAAATTTTTCAGAGAAAATTATCATGGGAAAGAGTAGTCTAAAGAAATCAATCTATGTAGTGATTTAAAAAAAAAGAGAAAATCCAAGAAAAATTTCACTTTCATTTTAGTAGTGCAAATCTCTGACTTCTAGAGTTTTCTTTTTTTCCTCCAAAGCCTTGTCATCTGAGTTTATTTGAAGAAATGACTGATGTTCTTAATAGTATGCTTCATTTGTAAGTGAAGTCACAGAAACTCATTTCATAAGAACAGTTTATCTAAATTGTCCTGTGTTTTGGCACCACCAAACAGTAGTAATTGTTCACTTAGTAGGAACTACCAGTCAATTTAGAATTTGGAAAATGGCACTCTTTCTTGTTCGATGATTGTCAAAGCATAAAGACTTTCTAACCCTGGGATTTCTGGTGCAAGCTTCTTTTGTGTATTGTGAAAATTTATTTAAAATTCCCATAGATATAAATGGGTAGTGAATATGAAATATTTGTGTGTGTAAATATACTTATTTTTAATGACAAAGGAAGTATCATATTTTGGAATATTGAAGACTTCTATTTTCAGAAGCCATTGTTTTTTGTGAATATCTGTAGTATATTTTTTATATAAGGGGTAACATTGCATGGCTATTGACTGAAGATTGTGACATTGAAACATTGTAATGTTGAAACATAATGATGAACTATTGAAACACTATAGTTACTTATATTTTATCTGTATATCTGGATGAATGAAATAAGCTAGGTGGTATTTGTAGCTTCACAATGCACATGATAACTCTCTGAATTATCAAAGTAGGGACTTCACAAATACAATAAATACATATAGACATGAAAGCAGCCTTAAGAACATCTTCCAGTGAGACAGTGTATGCTGTGAACACCAATTCTGTTGTCCTGTTTTATTTATCAAAAATATATTATATTTTTTTTAGGTCTTCACAAGGCACATGTATGTGTGAGGGGAATATGAGGAAAGACTATAAGAATGTAATTAATCTTCAGGTTTTTATGTAACAGTATTCCAGACTTACTGTCTCTACAGTACACTAATTACAGAATAAGCAATATCATAACCATTATAAATAGAGCATCTTCATTTTTTGGTTTCAGCCTTTTTTTTTTTATCTACTTCTTAGTAATGGAAGACTGCTGGAAAAATTTTGCTCTGAAATTAATTATATTTTCAGTAGAAATAATAATTCTGTCTGATTCAGTGTTGGTTGACACGTATACTTCCATTGTGTGTGTGTATCTTAGCTGCACTGCAGACAAAATCATCTGCTCTAGGCAGGGCGTGATATAGAGGAGATGTAGGAATGGGGTGAAGTATCCTTTATGTTTGCCTTTGTATCTAGAGGTGTTGAAAATAGGCAAGAACAGAATGAAATTTTGTATGGCAGTGCACAGAATTTTGCAAGTTTAATGTGAGCCTTGCAGCAATCCGATACGTATTAGTTACTGGTAAGTTTGTTAAATTCTTCATCTTAGAAGACAGTCTTCTAATCAATATTATTTCCCCAGTGTCAACAGCAACCTTTTTAAAAGCGTAATTTTGGCAATATTTAAAATCTTCAGGTTTAATTTGTTTTCAGCTGCCAGGATGACTACATAAACATACTATCCTTATAAATGCATTAAAAGTTCTAGATACAATCATCTAAATTAGTCATTCAGTTCTTCAGAAGACCGATTTCTTAGAAAGCAATATTGAGGAGAAAAGATCCGTTGTGTCAGTGTGGATCTATATATACATACACACACACACACACACACACGCACTTAAATGCTTGAGGTCAGTCTGAATGTGTGGGGAAAAACAAGTTTGGAAGAGCCTGTGAAAGCTTATTTAAGAATTGTAAACCGTTAGGTCTTTCTAGGCAGATTGAATGCTCCCTAGTATATGAAGTGTTTAAGATAGATAACATGTGAAAACAGTTCAGTTTGCAATAGCTGTTATTTAGTGCACTTTCATTCTCTCTTTTCTCCTCCAAGAAAGCTTCAATACTGTACGTGCAGTGAGAATTTAAAAACATTTCCATTTTGATTTTACAGTCCTTCTATCAGTTAAAATCGTACAGATCTTTTACTTCATTTCCTGCACAATGATGTGAACAAACTGCTAGTTACATTTAATTGTGGTGTTAATTTCATCAATACTGTGATGCTGTACAGTATTTACCTCAAACTTCATTGTTCCTCTGTGTGACTGCCAGGTGGTTCTCCAGAACTGCTGTTCTTTCTGGTACTTGGAATTTTTTATGTGCTTGGAGGTGTAAAGGTAATGATGCATTCACATGTGCTATCCTAAGGTTGGAATTACTATATACTACAGTCAACTCTTATTATTTATGGTGGCAATCTTGGACAATGCAGAAGGATTAGAAGATAGAGTTACTGCTTGCAGACCTGAACTGACTCTGTAGACCTGGCTTGTGGTGTCTTTATATACCTGGTTCGATAGATGCTAAAAGCCATTTCAGACTTAAGAAAAAGCATAGCTCAGTCACAAAGGTATTGGCTGAATTAATAAATTTTCCTGGTACTAGAAAAATTGACATCACTTTGCACTGACAGCTAAGGTAGCTCTTTGCAGAGCTGATGCAGGCAGGCAGCAGTTCAGCCATACTCTGCATAAAGATAGTTAATTTCTAAAAGCACTATCTGCATCTGAATTAATAAACTTTGTTGATTCAGTCTTTCTTGCAGAGAACCAGCTTATGTGTTTCTGTGTCTGTGGCATGGTTAAAACTGGCCACTGATTATTCCTGAATTGTTGTGTGATTTATGTGTACTGAAAAAGAAGAAAAGAGAGAAAAATCTATACTGTTAGGGTGTCAGTGTATCTTATAACCTGTATCAGAATTTCTAACAATTGTGTAGAGATTGTGTTAATATGAGATTAGAATAACTCCAGCCCATGACTTTACATCTAAGTTCATAGAATGGACAAATAAACTGCAAAACAAAGAAAAGGGCTTTTGATAAGTCACTTATAGACGTGGTAGTAGAACCTTTTAAACTTAAGTCTGGCGCCATGTTCATGGTACAAAAATCTTCTAAATCTCTTTAATGGTATCTATTGCCGTAATTTAGATCCTAATCCTGCAAAAAAATGTATGCTGTTTCTTAACTTTATGCATAATGGGTTGACTTCCCATGAAGATTACTCATAAAGAATGATAGTAAGCATCATCTATACAGAATTTTCTTTGATCTATTCAATGCCTTTTTTAAAAAAAGTTTCTAAATATAAATCTTCAACATTTTACATGAGCTTCTTATGCATTATCATGTAGTAAAAACGATTAAAATCTTATTTTAGATGACAAATACAATAGAAACTTTCAATCGTGGTAAGAAAAAGTTGATGCATATAACTTGGTTGGAAATTGATGTGACAGCTTGACAGGCTGTTTTGATAAAAGCTTTGGAGTACTGTAAATGGATATTATGTATGTTCTTTTACTGCTGACATGTGGAGCATTCTGTATATGATTTTAGACTGATTATTGTGACCGTTCAACAATGAAGCAAGACAAGGCACTATTTCATGTTCACAGCATGTACTTTGCCTACACTGTGTACTTTTCGCATGGCAGCCTTGCTCACCAAATAGAATAAATCTTGTTTTCCTCAGCAAATTGATTATGTTTAGTTGCTGACATGGATTAACCAATCTCAGCATTTATAGCATACTCAAAGATTGTATTTGGAGAGGAAGTGAACCTATAACTGACTATACACTGCAAGTACGGTTGCAATATATAAAATGCAGGTTGACCATTTCCTTTAATTCACTTCTTTGTAGCTGCAAAAGCCACAGTTTGTACCCTTGCTTGTGCTGCACCACCTGTGTGAAAACTTTCCTCACTGAAGATATTTTTCAGTATGACTAGGAATCGTTATACCTATTTGATTTTTAGGAAAGGAATAATGATTTTATGTATCCATTGTATATGCAGAACAATGCATTCCATCATATACCTTTTTGATATATTTGGAAAATAATTTTAAATACTTCCTTTCTGTCATAAGTGTGGGGTTGCTTTCTATCTCCCTTTCCTCTGTGTTTTTCAGCAACAGATGAGTGTGTTCTTGTTTCCCTCATGCCAGTTGTTGATTTTTCTACTAAAATGCATTGATCTGTAATGTTTCTTCTGTTGGTTTTCAGAACTTAGTTTCACTTTCTTGCTGAGTCTGTCCCCTGAAGTCTTTTATATCTCCTCTGTTTCTAAACAGTAATCTTTCTGGAACACTTTCTCCTGCCCTCCCTGTGCTTTCTGAACACCACATCTACAGATACAGCTGGAATGGGCTGCTGGGTGATTTTCTTGTGGCCTCTGAAAGTCTCTCTTTCACCTGGATGAAAGTGATTTTCAGCCTTTATTTTGTCAGACCTAAATATTGTTGTCATGTTTGGTCTAGAGAAAGTACGAAGGAAGCTCTCCTTCCCTGCTGTTGTTTTGCTGTGGTTTGTGGTGGGCATCATTGCCTGCATGCATGTTTGTAGTAGCAACTCTAGGGACTGAAAATGTGGAATGATGATAAACCTAGTGACTGCAAATTTTGCTGCAAATTTAGCATAGTTAACCTGGATGGTAAAATGGTTGACGCAGCCCCTGCCTGCATCATTCTAGCACTGTCAGCTGGATCCCACCCATCATCTCCTGCCTCTTCCAACTGCCAGTCCTTTGGCTAGAACTGCAAGGTGTAGGACTGGATAGTTAAAACTTGGGATAGTTCAGGTCAAATGAGGAGAGCTGACAAAATGAATTTTGCACTTCTGTTTGAATATGAACTCCCACTCCTACCATTGTAATATGTGAACAATCATCAGAGAAATTTGTCAGAAAATGAAAGATTTATATTCTTTCAAAGAATGGTTCACCACTTTAAGCCTGTTTCTGTTCACTTAATAGCTGGTGAATATTGAGAATGTAATAGATTGATTTTTCTGCTTTTATAATCTGAAAAAATGCTTGTTCTTTATATGCAGTGCTACCCTATTGGCTTTCTTGGTTGAGCTTCTTAAGAGTTCAGTAGCCATGCAAGAACAAATGCTTGGTGGAAAAGGTTTTCTAGTCATTGGCTACCTCCTTGAAAAGGTATGTTTCAAGGGACTTATTTTAATCTTTCTTATTATTTCTGCTGTCATTATGGTATGTTCAGTCATTTAGCTCAGAGACTGGTAGAATAGAATATATTTGTAATAAAAATAATTTTGATTTCTAATACTTATAAATTATCTACAGGAGTCTTTTAATCTTCCTTGTATTTTTACATGTCAGTATTCAAACAATCAGGTTTTAGGAGCTGATCTTGTTTCTTCTAATTTATGCTTTTACTTTAGATCCATTTGTAAATAACTTCAATGTATTTTCATTTGTCCCCCCAGTCTGTCATTTAGGAAAGTTCCCATGTTCCCGTTTGTGAGAGATGTAATAATTCAGGTTTAAACTTCCCTTTTTTTCTGTGTAAATTAAAATAAAAATTGTGTAAAAATAAAAATTAAGTTAATCCTCGGTGGCTCAGTTCTGAAATTATTAAAATAGTTGCTCTGTGTTTTGGATAAGAAAAACTGTAAAATACTTTTATTTCTGAAAGAAACAGTTGCAAGTAACATTCTCTTTACTTGCTTGTTTTCAGACATGATAAGCAGTTATCACAAAACTGAGGTTCAGTTCAGATGTTTGTCTGAGAAGCATTACCTGCCTCCTGGCCCAAAGCCCTCACGTTACTGTGATTTAATAATTTGAAAAAAACCTACTGTACTAAGATAGTAATACTCTTATGGTTAAATCTCATGACTGTAATTCTTGAATGTCTGCTACTGTTATTTTTTTGTTAGCGTGAGGTCAGTAGAACAACCATTTGAGAAGAAGCTATGAACACAACTTTGTGTTGTCTAATGGTGAAATTGAATAACAATAATCTCACCTTTAAAAATGTACTGAATTTTGGAGAAGAATTATATTTTCTCATTCTACACCTTCTGTTATTTTCAGCTACGAAAATACATTCTTACAGTAGAAAGACTTTGCCTTTACTGAAGTGATACCTAAAAAGCAGATTAATTTCTGTACTTCTATTTTTTCTCTACTAAGCAAGTGTGATTTATAAAGTTGAAGAACTATTCTAAAGTGTTTTTTCATTCCAGTGGTAGGTTTTCTTGGGACATTACCAGAATGAATTTACAAAGCTGTTAGCTCCAGTTCTGTAATTTATACACAGGCAGGCTACTGAGTTCTCATGGAGTCCCTTTCTCTTAAATAGAGCACTATGGATTACACACATTGAATGCATTGACTTAGAATGTTGTATCTGAAGTTTAAAAAAAAAAATTAATAAATTGTGTACTATTCTAATTAACATCTGCTGCTGTGATTAAATTCAGGGTATGTGAATATTTAAAGGATTTTGATTGATTTCTGTCACAACATAATTTTTATAGCATATGCCATTTTCTAGGCTTTTTATGTTCTATTCTCCGTAGCTGCAGTTTTTCAAAATGGTGTATTTTATTTTTTCAGTACATGCCTATATTCAGTTGGCACACATGATATGAAAAAACATCCTTTTATTTCCTAGCCAGGCTCAATTTTATTATTTGTAAATTATCTGTTGTTCATTTACATGTGATCAAATGCTTCAGAGGACAGAAAGATTTTTACTTTTTTCTAACTTAAACTTCAAAATAACTTTTGTGTTCATATTAGTTGCAGACTGTTTTGAATTGTAATGTACAGGCCAAAGGAAGCTCAGCATCCATGCTGAACTTGCATTGCTCACAAATTGACTTGACTTCTAAAAATAACAAAAAATCTGCTTGTTCCCAGACTATACTTACAGCATTAAAAGTAATCGGAACAATTTTTCAGGAAGGCAAGGGGAAAGATGTTTAATGTCTTTTTCTTATTAGTTCCTTTTGTTAACTTAATGTAATAGTATGTCAAAGTCCACATGCTGTGTTACTGCATAGGAGCAGCTCTCAACAGTGACTTTATAGCATATGCTATGAAACTGAAGGACTCTCTTGAAATTTGAGGAAACTTTGAATCCAGATCCTTCAAATACGTATTGGTGTTTAAGAAACAAAAGCAAATCTACCAGTAATGTGTGTTTGCATACTGAGAAACCCAGTTTTAGTAAGACAAATAGTTAACTGAAGGGGAGTTGAGTTCTCAAGGCACTGTGCTGTAAAATGTAGAATTCCGACTGGATTATAATATAACAAAACCCAAAATACAAATGAAAAAAAATAGTATTTAACCTCAGTTATTGATTAATATTTTAATGTGTTAAATGTAGCTATTATAAAGATCATGAATATTATTAGAAAGTATAAGATGCTGTTTTTCTTTTTGTTTGACTTTCCTTTTCATATTCAATGACATAAAAACATACAAGGTTGCATGTATTTAGTAATGAGCCTGATGAAAATATCACTTTATATTTCCTATGTAAGTATACTAAGGAAGAAAGTTTTTCTCTATCTTTGTTCTTTCTGATTATTTTTCCCTAGTCATCTAGAGTTCATATAACCAGAGCAGTTCTGGAACAATTTTTGTCATTTGCGAAATACTTGGATGGATTGTCGCATGGTGCACCTCTACTTAAGCAATTATGTGATCACATCCTTTTTAATCCTGCTATCTGGATACATACCCCTGCAAAGGTAATGGTGCACTTGAATGATATTATGACTTTACTACAAGTATTCTTTTATACCACGGTACATAGGATTTTTATTTTCTTTTATTTTAAAACATGGTAATAACAAAACTTTTTTCAGATCATGAAGTCTATACCCTACTTAACTGTAATCTTCAGTGTCTTTTCTAAGTTTTTAAAGTCAGTTACACTCTTGCTTAAGATTCTGGCTAATTCTATCACAAGACTGCTTCTAGAAACCCAGTCCCTTTTTCCTTGACTGCGTTATATTAGTTTCCTAAAGGTTAAGCATAAAAGCATGTATTTTTAAATTAAAGTGAAAGTTAAGGTATCTTTTTTTACACCTCTGCATAAACTTTCATTTTAATTTAAGTTATATATTTTGGCTTAATAAAAACTATATAAATTTATAATTCATCTCTAATAACGAATTAGTTGTTTTCCTAAATAATCACAGTTGAGGAATGCAGACCAGAGTAAAAAGTGGCATGATCCTAAAATCTGATAATGTATACTTTTGTTATTAAAAGCCAAAATAGAAAACACGTATTGTGACATGAATCATATAAAATTTAGATTGGAGGGCACTTCTGGAGGTCGTTCCAGGTGTCAGACCAGTCCCAGCCCTAAGCTGTTGTATTAATTTTTTAATTTATTTTTTTTAATAGTGTATCCAGCGTAAATCCTAAAACCCCTAAAAATTAAGGTTATTAATGTATGACAAATTTATGTGGGTAACTGTTTCATTCTTCAGGTGCAGCTGTCTTTGTATACCTACTTGTCAGCTGAATTCATTGGAACTGCTACGATCTATAACACTATACGCAGAGTAGGAACAGTACTGCAGTTAATGCACACGCTGAAATATTACTACTGGGTGGTTAATCCTGCTGACAGCAGCGGCATTACTCCTAAAGGATTAGGTAAGTACGATGAGTAAGAAAGAAAATATAGGAATTTATTGTGTAGGAAGATTTCTGATGAAAACATGTGAAAGCTCCTTGGATCTGTAGACAATGAGATAATGGCAATAATCAGCATCGATGGTCGCCAGTAGAAGGATGAGGCCAGTAATGTTGGTGTATCATACACCTCTGATGAGACTTCCTTATGTTTATGTGTATTCCCAGAAGATTCCAACCCTGGTCTTCAGTTGCATGTCACATAATTATGTGGGCATACTTTAGGAATCATACTAAAATGATTGATTTTCTCCTCTTCTGTAGCAAAGAGGAAATGTTAGAGTGTCTTTCATATGCCAAAGAAAGCTCTGTGGAGCTTGAATGATTGTTAGTGTTAAGTGACCTTGAAAACAGAGTGGAAACGTCTAGTTCTTGCTGTTGAGACCTCTGAAGATGTATTTCCAGTTTAATAATACTTTTTTTCTCTACCCTGATAAAATAGAGATTGATTTGACTTCACTTATAGTCGTGTGCTTAGCTTAGCTCAGAAAGCATTGAATGACAGCAACAACAAAATAGAGTAGTAATACCTAGAGGCTAAACGCTGCATGTAACAGATGTGTATTAACCAGAGCATCAAATCATTCTAATCCTGTACACTCCAGCTCTAATGTCATTACATTTAGCTGACTACTTGTGTAAAGCAGGGAGGATTTGCCTGAAAGTCTTTTAAAATTAATTGATATAGGTGAACTTATTAATTATCTTTATTCTGTAATTATTACTGTCATGCTAAGAAATTGAATTAATGGGGGATGTTTCAGTGCTGTCGCATACCCAAGTATTTAAGAATGTTATATATACGTTATTGGATAACTCTTCATTTGGTAGTGAGCTGTATGCATAGTGTTTTTCTTGAGTGTTTTTTTTAAATTTTAATAATGAAAATGGAAGGGAAAATTCATATCCTAGATTAGGTATCCTAATAGGCAGTCAAGGTGTAACTTGTTGAGGCTCACAGAAAGAGCTGCTGTCAGAATTGGAACTTCATTTATACTTCTGTCATAGTATAATATTAGGCAAATTATATTCTTCATAAAACTATTAAAAATTGCTTTTAAAATACTTTAAATAAACACTGTCTTTATGTTCTCTGTTCATTTGAATTAGAAGTTTGTAATATCAGATTATGAAAATTAACTGTGGTGGTTACTAAATGAGCATGAAATTTTTGTCAATGATAAAATGTATTTTCAGTTTACACTGATTCTAGATTCTCTTGGCTAAAATGGAATCACATTCATTTTTGGTGCCTACAATGAACGTCTCCATCAGAGCTCGATGTCTGCTGATTACAGAGTGGAATGCAGGAGTTGGTTGCTTGAACATGGGTTTCCACCATCGTTTCAATCTCTGTGGGGCTTCTCACCTGCCTCTCAGAAGGGTGCAGGTGTCCTGTGCATCCCATGTCAGATATGCTTGTTCTTTGTAGATGTTTTGGTTACCTCATGGTATATAATATCACACTGCAAAGTACGTTTAGGAAGCTGTGTCCTGCCTATAGTTGACAGAGACTTGAGAACTCTTTAGTTTGAAAGGTAGTTGCTTTCTAGACTCCATTGACTATATTGGTTAGATCTCTGTTGGCTTCAGTGGCAAACTAGAATCTGGTCTCACGTGTTGGTAGGTGTCTAAAATTAGAGTGATCTGAATCGTACCCTGGGACTGATTATATCCAGCTTCATGCTTTCAGAGCTCTATTTTGTTGAGGATTACACTGTCATGCTGCACGGGTACATTTTTGCCATCAGACAAGTTAACCATATCTGAGCTCAGTGAGGAATTAGGATGTTAAAAACTCAGCTGATTACCTTATAATATGTACTTTGTGAGTGTTGAATGACCAGCTGTTGAGAAGTGAGTTTTCCAGGTGTCAACCATATTTATACCTGGACAGAGGATCTGGGAAATTGCCCAGCTAGTTTGAGACTGTAAGTTTGATAGTATTGTCTACTTGTTATTACTGTATTTCTTTGAGGGGGGGAAGGGAATGGGATTTGAGTGTTTTTTTTTATTTTTCTTTGGGTTTATTGTTTGCTTGTTTGTGTTTTTTTTTTTTTTAATTAAAGAATATTTGTACTTCTGTGTCATGAAAGTAATACCTAATAGCATTTCAAAATGTATTGCATAGGCTTGCTTTTTTGTGGATATAGTGTGACATTTCTTTCTGTAGGAGGTATGGATTGTTTTTATCTTGCCCAGATCTGCCTCTCTGCAGTTAGCTGTATTTTTGGAGTATTTGTATGTGTAATGCCAGTTGAATAGCTACCAAAAAATCCATAACGTAGTCGTTAAAATCTGAACAGAAGGCATGGGGTACACAAGGACACAAAATTAGGAATGATAAATGGATCAGTTAACTCTAAATTAGCATACATATGGCTGTTTTACCTCCCTACCTTTTCTTTCATTCTTCCTTATTCTAAGGATATAGTATATTCTTGTCTCATTTGTGTCAGTTTCAGACTCTGTTTTTCTCAGGAAGGCAACCAGGTAGGTCCCTGAAAGGCAATCAGATAATGCAAATTACTGGTTGGTTGATGTAGCTGTACGACAACAAAAATCACAATTACTAAGGCCTTCATCCAGCAGTTGGGAAGTTATTTGATAAACTGTGAGGGCATGCACATTTTCAAAATACATATTATTGTGCACTTTACCTGAATTTTATCCTTCTTCTTTAGTTAGATTTATAGATAAACTCAGCTTTTTTAAAGGTTAATCTCAACTTTCTTCCTTGCTTCTTCTCCTCTCCCCTCCTCCCTGTTGTTTAAAGTGCAGAAAGTCCCATATAATTGGTACAAATTTGTACAAATACAATTTTACTTTCTACAAGATAAAATTTTGTAGTCCTTTTTTTCTGTCTGTAAATCCAGTGTAGCTATGGCATTTTCTCCATGCGAATCAGCACTAGGAAGTTTTTTGCTATTATTTCAGAGGTAGCTTCTGCTTCTGACTAATACAGCTGTAATAACTGTAGTGATTTGCAAGCAAATGACTGTGGAAATGTAATAATTGCTGAGGTGATGGGTTGCTAAATGTGATTTCATATTATCTTAATTTCATGTTTGATTTTTATCACATTCACATTAACTACTTTGAAATGATAAAATTCCTGAAAACTTTTCAAAATGTTTAATCACCTGGATATTACATTGCTTTTTTTCACAAGCTACTCTTTCTTTTAACATTAAGTGCAATCTGCCAATGTGTTATGCAGGTCTGGATGATTCGGGGTTATAGTCTTAGAATACTATAAGTAGTGGTAGTTAATAAGCTTAGTGCTTTTTTCTTTCTGCCTCTTTTCACCAAGTCACAACTTCACCAATCCTAGTATTTACAAAAAGTTAACTGTTTCAAGATTTTGGTTTTGTATTGATTTTTATTAACCTGCATACAGCCACTACTGCCACATGTAGACAGCAAGATTATTGTTTGTTAAAATGTTGAATACTGCATAAAAAGAAGCTTGGAAAAATAAGAAAGTTACACTGTAAAAATGTAACTATGTGAAAATTAGAGTAACTGCATTTTACGTAGAATTTGACATGTCAGAATGAAAGAACTGGACCTGTTGTCTGTGAGCAGGGATTTTCCTGTAAGAAACAGAAAAATGTCAAAATGTGAGAAAATGGTATATGATGTTCCCTTATCAGAGGCAACTGAAAGTCTAAGCTAAGTTGACATCAGCCTTTTCAGATCTGAGGAAGACTTTAATGGCAATCTTTCCAATATCTGAAATTTGACGTTATGTGTTGTAGTGCCTTCAAATAATTTGCTGTCATGTGAGAAAGTAAGTTTATTCATGCAAATATTTTAGTAGTGTGATGCTTTCTTGTCTTCTAGGCATATCCTTTTTTTTAATGCAGAGATACCAAAACACATTAATATTAGTAGTTTGATTTACTATGCAGACAGTTAATCTGCTTCAAGGTTTTATTGCCTTCCCCTCCCTTAATAAAGCACAAAGTGGATGAGGTTTTTGTTTTGGCAATTTAGTATACCTTGTTTAAAGCCAAAGTAGCTCAGTAGTGCAGCTTCCCATTTGACTAACACTGTTTTCTTAAAAAATGAAAGTTACTTTTTCTAGTATTCAGCTTTATAAAATAGGAGTAAATGTTTTGAGTTATATAAAAGCCTCAAATACTTGTTTTGAATTTGGTTTCATATCTTCTCTTTCATTATTGCTTTCCTGTTTCAAACTGGTATTACTTCTTGGATTCAGTATACTAAATTTGTGTTGTTTCATTTCCTTCTGAAGTATTAGAAACACTTTTTCAAAATGAATACTTACCAGCTTGCTTGGTAGTTATTCTCAGTAGCTCTTACATTTTAGATATAGACCTAAATAGTGGAGGCAAATTTTCTGTTTAAAATTTTGAATTTTACTTTCTTTTTGTGTGTTTTTTAAATTACAATGCCAGTTATAACTAGGTGGCAGGACAAAAGTGACTTATGTTTTATTAAGACCATATTAAAAATGAACTTGTGAAGTAATTCTCATGTCAGAGCAGAAAAAGTCAAACAATTTTCCATGGGAAAGAATCCCTAAACTTTATCATATTTTGCATTTCAAACTTGAGCTAGGGTTATAGCTGTTATCTTGATTTGCCATGTGCATGGTTTTAACATTTGGTTAAATGATACAGGATAAGATGTGAAGGTAGGAGAAGACCATAGGGTCACCCCAACAGTTGCAACATCTAAAGACACAGTGAATTGAGTAAATTGAGCAATTGAGTAAAAATTACTTAACATCATATTACTTCTTTCCATAATGATTTCCTTTTGTGGCTTTTGAGAATGAATAAGAGGATAAGTGTAGAAAGGTTTAACTCTTTATCTTGCTAAAGTAGATGATGCATTTCAATTATAATACTTCAAGCTACCCCAGGACAGTATGCTTTATGCTAGCAGTCTTAATTCTTCTTTGATGTTTCATCTTTTCAAAATATGTACTAGGCTGATATTTAAATAAAATCCAAGCTGTGGTTGTCTTCAAGAAAGGGCAGAGCACACATATTTTTAATATCAAAGCAACAGAGAAAAATGTAAACACACTTCTTTTATTTTCATCTTAGAATGTCTAGTAACTGTTGTATAGTTTAATTTATTTATTAACCTTTTTAAATAAAAATAAAACATTTTTCACTTTAAAAAAATCTCCATGCTGCTGAATTGGTTCATTTTACCCCAAACCAGGACAGTATGGAACTGAGTTCTTAGTAGCTTTGCAACAGTGAGATAAAAGGTAGGTCCTTCTGTGATTGACATAACGTGATGTTATTTATGTATGCGTGGAGATCAGATTCTGCTATTGGTATCATGTTTTATTAATTTAAGGAGTAGAAAAATCATGCCTTCTACATATAAGAAAGCCGGATGGAAGAATGTTGCATTTGGTTGCTTGTAGAACTGATAACACAATGGTTTATTTCCAAAGACAGGATTAGAAATCATTATTTTTGTTATTCAAAGCTCCTAATCAGTTTTTTACACCAGTACTGATTGTACTTTACTCTGAATATGTTTACTTATTCCCTTTTAATTAGTTCTGTTCTATGCCCCTATAATTGCTCTGTGCTGCAAGGATGAATTGGATAAATTTTTTTCATTCATTTTTGTCTGGCTAAAGCTGACGAACTCTTGTTATGACTGTATATTTAAAAAAATCCGATGCAAATCATGTGCTATCTGCAATAAATAAATACGTAAAGAATCTAAAAGCAGGAAATGATTTAGTGACTCATCATGGTGTGGGATAAGGGAGGCATCCTTTCTCTTTGCCAATTAACAAGATTTTTGCTATTTTGAATTAGGGACTTATGGTAGCTGTACCAGATCTTAAAAGGATTCTTTGTTGTTGATTTGGTTTGGGTTTGGTTTTAGTCTTTAGCAGTGTTCTTTAGCAGCTTCTGTGTGATGGTGACAACAGGTTGTCTGTATCTATTGATGGCCACAAAGATTAGTAGACAGTAAAGAAAACTACAAAAGGTAGTGTTGAAAAACAAGATCTTCTTGTATCTCTTTACTTCGGTATATGTGTGCATAATGTATAAATTTTTTATTATAGCATAAATTATACCACTGATTGGTCAAGAATGCATTTTTTAAAAATAAATCTTCAACTAATAATGGAGTTCTTCAACTAGTAATGAAGCCAAAAAGTGTAATGATATAGCAATTATAGTGGCAAATCAATTTCACATAGCTTTGCAACTTCTCAGATTTATTAATTCCATTCAATCTGTATCGGATGACTGTTGCATTGCTGTTGCTGCAGTCCTTTCTTCCACTCTTTGTAGCTGTCTCCTGGTTACGTAAGTTCCAGGTTCTCCTGCCTCTCTTATATTTCTCTACCAGACCTTTTTTAATTTTTCAAACTAATAAAGGTTTTTAGGTGAAGGCTGATTTTAATGCAGTGAAGCTTCAAGACACAACCAAAATATAAGGAATAAATAGTACTGGAGGACTGAAGGAAAAAGCACCGTCTTGCCTGCTTAGCATATAATGTGCAAGCAACAACTCCTTTGGTATCTTTTGCATGTTGAAGAACCCTTTTTCATGTTCTCGCATATGTCCAGAGAAACTAGTGGGTATTTGAATAAGAAGTATGAAATTTGAGTACCTTTGAACAGGTTTCTAGTTAATTTTTGATATCTTCTTTTAAATCCCTACTTAGAATTCCTGTTCCAGAACTGCTTTGCATAACTCCCAATTGCCTTAATGTTCTGTTTTCTATTCCATAATTACAGTCTTCCAGAAAAGACAAAATGCCTCAGTTTTTGGGCCTAGTTTTCAGATATTGTCTGATGTGGAATCCTAGTAAATGTAGGAGGAGAAAGCATGTGTGGAGGAACAGATTTCTGTGGTACAGTTAGATGAGTTGAATCTGCATTTGAATTAGGGAAGAAAATAGCTGTTGGCTAGAAGCACACCGTTGACATAAAAACACATGCAGTATTTGATGTAGTTGCAGCTAGTACCAAAAATTCCAATTCACTACTGTTTTTGCAATGGGAAATAGATGTTTCATGGTACCATTAGAATGTATGGATATAAAACTCCTTCTGTGTCTTTAAAGATATATCTATATAAAGATATAAATGTATATATATGTCTATAAAGATGTATGGTAGATTTTTTTTATAACAATATCCTTACTGTTTTTAAACATGGTGGTGGCAAGAAGTTGAGATTTATTTGCTTCTTTCTGAAAAGTACCCTGTTCTCCTCTCTTCACTCCTAAACAGGAAAGAAACCTTGAGAGTATTAACCACCCTTTTATTCCTGTTAGTCAAACAAATATGATTTCATGATTTAACCCCAACTGGTAACTAGGCACCACGCAGCCGTACGTTCACTCCCCCCAGGTGGGATGGAGCAGAGACAAGTGGAGGGGTAAAAGTGAGAAAACTTGTGGGTTGAAATAAAGACAGTTTAATAGGTAAAGAAAAACCATGTGCCCAAGCAAAGCAAAACAAGGAATTAATTCACTACTTCCCATTGGCAGGCAGATGTTCAACCATCTCCAGAAATGCAGGTCTCCATCATGTGTAACAGTTACTTGGGAAGACTAATTCCATCATTTCAAATGTTGCTGCTTCTTCCCCTAGATTTATATACTGAGTATGCTGTCATATGGTACGGAATATCCCTTTTGTTCAGTTGGGGTCAGCTGTCATGACCGTGTCCCTCCCAACTTCTTGGCCACCCACAGCCCACTTGCTGATGGGGTGGTGTGAGGAGCAGAAAAGATCTTGACTCTGTGTAAGCGCTGCTCAGCAGTATAGAAAATGCCTCTGTATTGTCAATACTGTTTTCAACACAAATTCAAAACATGCAGATAGTTTTTACATGAAGAAAGTTAAGTCTGTCTCAGCCAAAACTAGCACACTAACCTTCAGGTTTGCCCCTGATGCAAACTTGACTTACTGTGTGTACATCAATGGGTTCATTTTGAAGAGTGGCACTGGAGACTACAAAGAAAATCTTCATTAAAAAGCTATATTCATCTGGATTGGAAATAATACTGACACATCAAGGGTTATTAAGTTTTGATATGTGTTTATCAGCATAAAATGAAAATATTGATGAAAAATGAATTAGGCTGCATTTATTTTCACTATGCAAAATTTAAGACTATGACATGCATTTTTTGAAAAGTAGGAATTTAATAAAAGAATTTCCATTTCAACCTTTTTATGAAAGAGTTTTCCTCATGTACTTCATCAATCCTTTCTCTGTTGGTTTTCATTCACATATTTAACATAGGGCTTCATTATTCCAAGTCATTATCACATAGTTTAGGTGAGATTCAACTTTGGATTCAGATCCTTTTAAATTTACATGTCCACCATGTAGCTTGTACTAGGTGTTTAAATTCCTGTTGTTTTTACAGGAATTCAACTCAATGTACTTGTTAGAACTGCTAATTTTTATCCTGAATTGGATACTGACATTTGGTTAGTTGGGTAAATCTGTCAATAAAGAGAATAGTTATTTGGGGATTTGAAACTCCTGGCTCATATGAAAACACCTACAGAACATATACCTTAGTTTAGTTCTGTGAGTCTAGAGCTGGTTGCTATGTTTCATCTTCCTGTGTCTTTGTTTAAAAAAAATTTAAATATATACATGCAGTTATTTTTTTTTTTTTCCAAATGAAACATCTATTATGTATATTGGTGTTGTAAAATATCATTCTGAAAGGTTATATATGATATCATTTTCAAATATGAACTTTTATATAATTAATAGAATACTAAGTCTACTGTAGGAACTGTGATTTCCTTAAGAAGCTCAGTCATTAAAGGAATTAGTTTCTATTTAAAAGTGGTATATTTTGCTTCTTCCAGATGGTCCTCGGCCCTCGCAGAAAGAAATCATATCACTAAGGGCATTTATGCTTCTGTTTTTGAAACAACTTATATTGAAGGTAAAAAAGTCTATTCCAGATGGAAAACATTGAGATCTGTTATATACATGTAATAGGATCTTTAATGGTAGTAAAATTATAATACCTGAAAGATATTGTATCTGTTTCTGGTTAACATTAATCTTCATACACATATTTCTAATAAACTTAAAGGTACTAAATCCATACAGTATTTTTTATTAACCTCACTAAACTTTGCTGTCTATATTTTATTAGATGTACTTGCAAAAATAGTATACGACACTACAGAACCTTTCAGGTATCTCGGCTATTTTTTGTGTGATGGTAGAGAGTCACTTGATCAATCAAATGAAAAAAGTAATGGTAGTTATTAAGTTAGTTATTGCTTTATCCTTTTTTTTTTGTTTTTT